>VWZT01015845.1:12827-38213 GCA_013397055.1 Pachycephala philippinensis
CTTTTTTAACTTAAAAAAAAAAAAGGGGAAAAAACCCCCAGAAAGACCTGGGAATTTAGCAGCTGGGGCAGAAGAGAAAAATGTCAAGATGATCTTAGCATGTTATCAGTAGCAGAGTTTTTTAACAGTAACTCCAGATGAACTCCCCCTGGATTCCTTAGTTCACCAACACTGAAGTCACAGCAAATTCAAATCATAACTAACATCACTCTCACATAGTGCTGAGTTGTTTCAACATTGTTCATAACCATTTATCAAGTACTGAAAACTCCTGTAGGGCTGTTTGACAGGAAAGTTGTGACAAGAACTAGGTAAGAACCAAACGAAACCAACACATGAAGAACTCAATTTTTTTTCCAGTTCTTTCCTCAACTGTCTCCTTCAACTTGACTTTATTTGCAATAATGCTAGAAGCCCCAGTAGTCATGTCACTTAAGCTAGGTCATTGCAGCCCTCCGTCTTGAAGAGGATGCATTTTTTGGGACATGGGCCTTAGGAAAAATCAGGAAACTGCTTTTCAACCTTCCTAGATCCCAGGTGAAATCTCTCTGGGTTAGACATCCCTTCCAGGCTGGGGACAATCCTTGAAGGAGCACCCAGAATGTAGAGGGACCCAGCGAGTCTCAGCAGCTACCTAATAACCTTGGGTGCAGGGACTTGAAAACCCTGGTCCAGGCAGTGATTGGAAAGGAAGGATCAGACCCATTCCTGCTCCTTTTTTTGAGTGTGGTGCAGTCTGAGAGATAGGGTGCAGACAAACCTGCAAGGACGTTCTGAGAAACATGTCGCAGTGACCACAAAGGCACGTAGCCTCTCTGAGGAGTTACCTTCACCTCAGGGCACGGGCACCTACAGGGTTTGAGCAGCCAGGAAAGTTAAACACACACTTGGCTAGTCTCCAGTGAAACCATGTATTCTAATTACTGTGCCTTTATATCCTTTTTTATTTCTCAAGTGAGGCCATTACAGTGTCCACATGCTGCACAGAGCTGAGTCAGACCTCTTGGTTTCTTTGCTCTGCACAGACTGCCATCAGGGTTATATCTGGCCATATGGCTTTGAAAAGCCCAACAAAGGCAAAGGCAAACTGAGGACAGCGACCTTCCTCTGCAGTCTGGTGGGAGTATAAGTGCTCAGCTGTATGGGACAAATCCTGTGGCAGGGGGTGCTGCAAGTGAGCTAACCAGCTCGACGATGTAAACGATGAAGTAATTCAGCCTGACTTGGTGTACTCAGCTGGTCCAAAGCAGCTTTTCTTTGGCTCACTCACAATACAGAGTTGAATTGCTGTGCTACACCAATTTCATGCTTTCTCACACCTTTGCTTATTTTGATGAAGCTCTAGTGATCACATCAGAACACAACTGATGACCTCTAGCAGCAAATCCTCACAAATTCCTTGGTTCACTTCCATGCAAGCAGGTGCTGTTTCTGCAACAGCAGAAGCATTGGCAAGACAGCCTCAGAAGGCCCGGTTCTGCTGCCAAGCTACAATTTCTCTAATGTGAGCTAATTACACTGAGGTGACATGAGTTTAGAGATCTGTGTAGTAGGAAAAACAAAGAATTTTACTTAAATACCTATATATGGATTCTAAACTTCAGGCCTCAGCTGTGTAGGCCTGATGGAACTCCAGTGATGTGTGTTAATCAAACTCCTTTACTCCAAAGAGACACGGCTGAACAGATAAAAGGATTCCTGTGCCTTAACAGAGTACAGTGTAATGTCATTGATAATTTAGGTGGTTGGTGAAGTAGCTCTACTTTTACATCTCATAACTGTTATCACAGTAGAACCAGGTGTGAAAGTTAGATAATTTAGAATCTTTCATACCCTTAATTAGAGGTCTGAAAGTTGTATTCACCTCAGCCCTCCACATTCTCTATGTTGATGCACTGAATGATACAGTTTCAAAGATAACAATGCAGCTGAAACATATTTAAAATAGAAAAGATATGAGCTAGGCCTTAGCTTGTACTGGTAGGTCTTTTCGTCAATATTGATGGCATAAAAAGATGCCACACGTGCAACTTGCAGAGATGGGACATTGCTGTCAGATCCCTGCCATTCCTTTAATATCTAATAGCATAGACACCAGAGCTGATCACTCTGAATGCTGAGAGCATGCTAAGGCATCACGTATGCATGGAGCCAAAGGGAATGAGTGTACTTGTCCATGGCACATGCACATATGCTCTGTGATCAAGAGCACCAGTGCCACTGATATATGGCACTGATATGTGTCAACACATTTAAGACAGGCAAGCAGGGTCCTAGGCAACCCCCAATTTCTTCTGAATTACTGTCTGCTACAGTAACTTGCTGTACATGCTTGCTTCTTGAGGTTGACTTTTCAGTTCAATGAACCAGACCTTGTGTTCAGCCACTAATCTTCCATGTGCATTCACTGGCACAGCTCTAAGGCTGATCTGTATTATCATAGGCACAGCTGCGACAGTGGAGCTGGTCCAAGCTTCTGAGAAGTTGCCAGGCTCCAGGAAAGTTGGAGGTATTTCTGTGCACATTTGCTGGTAGTGATCTGAGCTGAATCTTGTGTTAACTCTTCTCAAATATCACTGGAAAAAGTGGGAAGATCCAGAAAAAGCACCTGGGTCGTGATGTCACCAGTGCCTATTGTTATATGCACCTATTGGTATAGCACTCTGCATGTAGGGAGCAATCCAGAAGCAGATACAGTGCATGAGAAAGTAGCACCCATCTGATCTTTGGGATGATGCCAGATGGCACCTTGGGAGCCTTCACCCTTGCTCCAGCTCAGAGGGTTTTCTGATGGTCTCAGAGCAGAAGTTCCCATTCCAGGCAGAGGATTTATCTCCTAAAGATGGCTTCAAAACTCTTTTTTGTCTCTGGTTTATTTTCCTAAGGCATGTGGAAAAGAACATGAGTTAGTGATTGTGGTAGCATATACAATTTCATTTGTATATGACAAGCAAGAAGGGAGGTACAGTCTCTTCAGCTCTAGGGTGTGATTAAAGTAGATCAAAACCCTTTGCATCTCTCCTGACATGGTTGGTTGAAGATGTCTACTGCCTAGAAATCCTACATAATATAATTAACAAAGAGATCAGATCTGACTGAGACAGGTAGGGCTAGCACTGGCAGTCAGTATCATCCCGGGGAATGAGAAAGGTAGACAGGAGTTTATTGCTGTTTTAGAAGACACTCCTGAGAAAATATGGCATGAAGAAAGAGTTTTGCTTATCAAATACTTCCTGCATTGAGCAAAACAGCTGATGAGAAGGCTGAGACCAGAACCAGGTGGAGTGTTTGGAAGTAAGAATCTCCCCAGCCAGGGCTTGCAATTAAGTCAGTAAATTGCAATGGAAGGAGAACCTGTAGTCATACATGAGTACTTGTGCATGAAAACAGTGAGGTGCAGGTGTCTCTGTCTTGCCTTGCTATCAATTGGCTTTGCTCAATTAGGAATTCTGTGGTTAATGAAGTGTTGAAACAGATGTCTGCAAACCTTATCAACATTCAGAAATTGATATTTTCAGCACTTTTTGCATTCCAGAATGTTGAAGAGAAAGCCACAGTCGTCACTTCTATTCTTAATGCAACATAGATTTGGATAGAAAAGTTACTTAGAAGAAAGAGGGAGGCTGGAGGAGGTCTCATTTCTCACTGAGAACTCAAAGAGGCTGAAGTCAGTTTGCAGACTGGACTAAGTACACTGTGTTCCCTGAAGCTCAGCTGTGGTTATGTGGAAAATCATCACTGGTCATTTAGATCTTCACCATGCCAAGGGAGAAAATTAAGTTGTAAATTGGAAAAGATGTGTCTGTGGCAGCTGAGGTGAGAGAGGGTCTGATCTATACAGATACATATAGTGATAGAATAATTTGGCTGGAATGGACCTCCAGAGGTTGCCCAGTCCAACCCTTCTTCTCTATTGTGTTGCTATCTGAGGAGTCAAGCTGCAAACATCTCCAAGGACAGTGATGTCCCCTAAGAAGAGTACTCTTGAGGAAAAAAAAGGCTCCCATAGTACCGTGGGAATGCCCCATCATGCAACTTTATCTTACCAGTGCTGTCCCTGTGCACCTCCCAGAAGAGCCTGCCTTCTTCATGATGGAACCCTTCCTCATGGAAGCTGAAGGCAGCCTAAAGAACTCCCCCTTTTTTTTCTCATCTCCAAGCAGATCAAAGGCATATCTCTTTATCTCTAATCTGTCTGCTGTGTTGCAGCAGCCTGTTGTCTCAGTGGCCTCCACTCCACTCACTCCAAGGGATCAGTGCTGTCCTATGGAGGCTCCATGACACAGAGCTAACTGCATGTCCTGCAGTGGGTCTCATTGGGCACAGAGAGTATGACGCTGCTTAATGTTCTCATCACCTCTGAGTCAGTACATTTGGGAAAAACCAAAAGTAGGAAGTCATATAATGACACAGATAATGTATTACATAATTCTTAGCCATCTTGTGCGGTTTTTTTTGAAGAGCCTGCAGAAGTGATAGAGCAGTCATGGCAATTGATGGAGTGCTTTCCCTTTAGTATTGTGTCATTTTAGAAAGGTAGTCAGCAAACTGAAATCCAGCTTGAGCAATTGTAACAATGGGAAGAAGAGATCAAGACTTAAATCAGAAGTTGCTAGATAGTTTGCAGTTCTCACTCTTTCAGTTGGCAAATAGGCAGCAACGTTGAATTGAACCTGTTCATGTTCAGGCTTCACACACAATCCATAAAAGGCAACTGGGCAGCTCCAGGAGCTCCAAGCAAAAGATTTGCCTTTCTAGCATAACCAAACAGCTGTCCTGAAGCATACTCTCTGCAGCAGCATTTTGTTCAAGGTCTAAGCCTTCTAATGTAATTTCCAAAGATATTAGCATCACCAATTATAATTTAAATTTATTGGATTGGTATCTCAGCTCAAGCACTTCAGCACTCCTGGCACCATCAATCAGATCTACTTAGGTGTTGCCTGGTGATGTGAAAGAGGGGGCAGCAGGGTAGAGAAAAGGTAGATCTAAGGGAACAGGTCTGTGGGTAAGGAGAAGAGACATCTGTCTCCAGAGGAGGCCTCTGTCAAATGGGCAAATGATTTCACTTTTGGGTCAAAATGCTCTAGCAGACTCAGGAAGTCTTTGCTGCGGAATACAAGAGGGCAGCCCAGACAGCACAGGATCACTTTCTGACATTCAGGCTCGTTCTGGTCTCTCTCAGAGACCAAGCATCCCGCATCTGCAGATGTTGCTACATCATGATGACAATCATGCTCCCCCTAGACACACCGGGCACCAGTTTTGTTTTAATTCTGTTTTGTCTGCACTGACATAATTCAAGAACATTAGACTGAAGTTACCAAAGCTTAAAATCAACAGAGCAATGATAGGACAAAATCAGGCTCCCTAGATCATTATTGCCTAGAAGTACCTCAATTTCACTGTGGTTCATTTCTGCTCTTAGTCAGGATGAGTGACTCAGCCAATGCAGGTTTGGCTGGCAGGGTGCGGCAGAGAGAGACCAATATTTCATATACCGACTGATCCCAACAAAACCCGGAACTGAGCCATGTACCCAAGGAAAAGAAAGTATCATCTAGCATTCTGAAAACAGATCAAGGCTAACCAACACCCAGCTGTCACTGTGATCTTGTTACCTTTAATGTCTGGGAAAAAAAATTAAACAACAAAACAGATGTAAGCTTTTAAGCCACTTTATATACATATAAACAAATCTGGACTGAATCAGCCAAAGCATAGCACATACAGTTTCAAGTGTCGTAGGTCAGATCTCCACAAACATTGTTTGATTGGTCCCAAGTCCAATTTGCTCAGAGCCAGTCATTTACCTCATCAAGACAGTGTAAGAATCAGCTTTTCTCTTCAATGTGAAATAAATTCAGACTCCTTGCTGAGAATTTTCACACCCCTTCATCTCTTTCTCTTTGAAGACCTCAACCACCAAAGCCTCCGACTTCTTTCCCACCTCATCTATAGGTGTCTTATGAAAGTTTTGCTTCCCAAGTGAGAAACTGTTTCAGATTTAGGAGACTGGATCTCCATATTTCCCAGTTCACATACTACGCACTGAACAAATTAGCAGCTATTCAACGTGCAGTCAAAATTTTCATCAGACTAACCCCCATCCCTTTCAGAGGGCTTTTACGCTGTTTCTCATTATCCAGCATTTGAGTTCTGATATTGTAAAGACAAACTTGGAACTTTCTTTGCATTCCCAGATCCATGTTCACTTTGGGTATTTGTGCCTTGCCTATGCCTTGCAGCCAGTGGAGCTCTCACTTTGTTCATGGGCAACAGCTGCAGCTTCAGTGACGCGGGAAAAAGGCAGGAGAAGCCATCTCTAGCCTTGCCTGTTGCATCCTTGTCATGGTTTGACTTATCCATCAACTAAGTTTCAACCTACCTAAATCCTCAATGCCTTTGCTGCTTGGCTTTGTTATGCAAGTACAGGTGGCAGGCTGGCAAGGCAAAAGTTCATAGTTTGGGAAACCAGCCGTCTCTGAGATCATAACCAGCTGATGAGCACTGCAGAAGGAAAAAGGGAAAGAAGCACTGCAATATCTCTGAGCACACGAGGCAATTCATTTTCACAGTATTGTTGTCTGTATCATTTCCACTCCAGCCTGTCTTCTGCATTGCCCAAAGAAATTAAACCCTATTACCACTGCTTCATCAACAACACACCGAGGCAATGCTTTAAAAGTAAGATCCCTTCCTCCCCTTTGAACCATAAAGAAAGGGAACAAGCTTTTTTTCCCATTAAAGACATGCCTGTGACTAAGGAATAGCTGTTGGAATCTTTGCTCTCTTCACATCTTGGGACAAAATGATTTATTTTGCTCTTCCTGGGAAGTTAGTAAATCTCAGTGTATAAACTGGAGGAAACTGACCAGAAGAGGCCGATTGCTGGTAAGGATTGGACTGGGCACAGATCAGTGAGTGGTGAGCAATTGTATTGTGCATCATTTCTCTTCTTTGGGTTTTATTTCTGACTCTCTTTTTGTTGTCTCCATTTTCATTATTATTAATAGGTTTCATTAATGTTACTATTGTAATTTTTTCTAATTCTTCTCTCCATCCGCTTGGGAGAGGGGAGATTGTGAGTGAGCGACTGTATGGTACTCAGTTGCAGTGTGAGATTAAACCACAACATCATTGCAAGCTCTAGCACTGCTATTATTGGTACTGGCTTTAGGAAAAAGAACTCTTATCTATTGTTTTCTCACCCTAGTCAGACTTGCCTTTCTGTTTCCACAGAGATCATTATTACACCTGTCGGTTCACTTATGACTTTCCCAGATCTGAACTCTCCACACATGCCTGTCATGGTGTAGAGTGGGCTTTTGATGGGGAGGTGCAGACTGACTTGACCCTTTGCAGAGCCATCTGTGAATGCTGTGCATATTGCCATGGCTGCCTCATTGATGGCACTTGGAGGGTGAAGTTCATAGTGCTTTCCCCAAGAAGGGCTTTTCTTGGGTTAACTGGTTTGGGTGCTGAAACATGTAGAGATGAAGGGATGTGACAAGAGGCTCTGCAAGCCAGCGGGACCAGGGAGTGCAGAAGCCCAGTCCAGTACACTGATGAGCATATCACTGGTATCTCGCTTTTATCTTACAGTTTTGTCTCTTTCCTTTGGCTTCCATTACTGTTCCTCTCCACAAATCACAGGATGGCTGGCAAGAGTCACCTCTAGACAGCCACAGCCCTCTGTAATGTGTGGCAAGGGGAGTCCCTCTCTTCATCACTGCTCCAAATTCCTCCTTCTGTGCTCCCTCTGCATCTACTATTGTAGTAGTAACACTTATATTGCATAGAACTAATGTAAACTAGCATTACACTGAAAGTAGTTTTTTGCCTTTACTGGCTGCAGTTAGTTATGTTTCTGACCTGGAGTAATGAGGCAGTTTAGATAACTATGATACATTTGAGAAGTATCCCACTGTTAATACCTTAAAGTCTGTCTCTCTACCTTACACTCATAACTCAGCCTTTAAAACACCTGTACCAAGCCAGTAGGACCAAAAATATAAGCCCATCCTTCCATTATATAGTTTTAGCGTGTTGTCATGGGCCTAGAGTCTTTAAGAAGAAGCGTTTTCTAGCATACCTTTTTAATACTCATTTCTGCTAGGAATTCTTTATCTGCTATGAAAGAACAGAAAGGACCAGGTTCAGGAATATTAGGTCCTCCTTGCCTAGGAAATCATGTCATTTCTCACATTCCTCTGGGTATCCAATGAATTTTGTGTGTAAGATGCAGAAACAATCTGCATAACGAGAGACAAAGATTAGAGTCAAAGATTACCCAGAAGGGAAGTAGATTAAAAAGAGGTTTTAAATGAGGGAAATATTCAAATACACAACACATAAACACAGACGCACACAGACGCACACAGGGTGGAGGTAGCTGATGTGATTCCATTGTTTCTTATGTGAATCCTCTTCCCTGAAGGCATGATGGCATGCATTTTAAATCAAAGGGCATTGAAAGAAATAATGCATTTGCAGCCACAGATAAAAGTAACAGTGCTGCACATAAGAACAAAAGCAGATGGGACACATCTGTGTCCCTGGGGATTAAGTGACATATGGCAGTGATATGCTTTACATTCGCAAAAATCTGCAAAATATTCAAAATAAGTTGTTTTCTTATAGCTACCAAATCATTAGAACATGCCTCATTTTGTAAGTGCTCTTTCTGTAGCAGTTCTTTATGCGAATGAAATTTTCTGTGAAACAACTTGCTTTTTTTCCTCATGCATCTCGTGTTACTTCCCTCATAATTCATTATTGCATATTTTGTGTGTGTGTGTGTGTGTGTGTGTGTGTGTGTTCCTGTGATCATTCTATTTGGATTCTGAAAGCAATAGCTAAAAATCCCTGCAAGAGTACAGTGATAAACTAAAAAGAAAATAAATAATAGAGGAGGAGCTGTGGCAGAGGAGTCTGAAGGTTTTAGGAAAACAGTTTAAAGTTCTAGGATTTAGCTCTGATAATCATAGTTTTTAATGGATTTTTTCTCTGTAAATATTCCAATTATAACAAAGTTAAATACAATCATTACACAACTACACAACTACAATCATTAACAATATCTCACAGTATAAAGGCACAATTGTGTTTGGCTTTTTTTAAATGCCAGAGCTTCTCTAATTTTCTTTTATGAAACAGTAAAACAAATAAACCAAAACAAAAGGTACATGTCAAAGTAACAGTACAGAGAGAAAAAAGTAACACAGATATGGTGAAATACCTGCAGAAGGTACAAGACGAGTGAATAAATGTCACAACCACAGTATCACTGCAGTTTGAGACTTTTTATGAAGTATTGGGGGGAAAAATATATAAAAGCAACAATGTGATGGACCAGAAACATGCTGTTGATTGTATCTTACCATATACTTCAAAAAGATTATCTATGAAAATGATTCTAGGAACTGTCTTTGAAAACAAGAATAAAATGGAAAGATTTTATATTTCAGAGGCATATTAGAGTGCATATATGTTAATATGAAGTGATTCGGAAAGAATATGGTATTTTGACTGAAAACCACTTCAGGTACCAATAATCTTGTATGAATAACGTACTAACTTGTGTATCCAGGCTCAGGTCTCTGCCTAAATAAATGAGCAACGGCTGGAAAACAGCTAGCAGCTGCCCCCCTCAAGAAGTTGAGCTTGTGAAAACAAAACCAGGGAGCACTATGAAACAGAGGTGGAATGGTTAATATTACAGGTACCATTGCTGAAAAACTAGTGTAAATCCATGGTCTGCTACTTATCATCTTGTTAATATTTCATTATTCTTTACTGTGCACAACAAGCCAGAATGTGTCTCACACCAGGATTCTCAGTTAAGAAGCTGACTGCTTTGTGAACAAACCTGGGGAACTGGAAGGGCTGGACTCTTGCCTTATAGCTCGGGGACCTTGGCATGCAAAGCAGAGCAGGAAAATCGACCAACCAAGACCAGACATGGCAGCACAGCTCCTAGAAAGGTAGGAGCATCTGTCCTTCCTGGGGATGCCATATGGATAGTCTGGCCAGACCTAGCTGCAGGTTCCCTTGCTGTGCGATTCTCAGCAATTACATCCTGGAAAGAAAGATGAAATGCAACTATAGCATGTATTCTCAAATGATTGGTAGCAGTTTATAGGTCATGTCATTCAATCAGTGGGCTTCTTGCAGACTTCTTTGCACATGCACAGAGGGATTCAGAGAGGTGTTTAAAAGTTTAATGTAGTCCGTGAGTAACTGCTTTCCATAGAGCTCTTCATAAAACCATCTGGGAATTGGTTGCCTTGTGCCTCCCAATTGTCTGCAAACTCCAGGAGCAGTTTAGGGAACATTTTCAGATTATTCAAGAATAAATCCTGAGGAACAATCCAGTCCTTGGTCTAGTAATTCCATGTCTTCTTTCTACTGATAAGCCCCGGCACTGGATCCAGCACTCCAGGTGTGTATCACCAGTGCTGAGTAGAGAGGAAGGATCACCTCTCTTGACCTACTTGTGTGGTTCTTCCTGTTGCAGCTCAGGATGCTGGCTGGTGATCTTTGCTACAAGGGTGCATTGGTGGCTTATTGTCAGCTTGGTACCTGTAAGGTTCCTCGGGGCTTTCCTGCTAACCTGCCTGCCAGCCAGCGAGCCCCCAGCCTGTTCTCATACCTGGGGTTACTCCTCTGGTGCAGGACAACTTTAGCCTTTATTTCAGTGAACTTCATGAGGTTTCTGTCAGTCATTTTTCCAGTTTTTTAAGGTCCATCTGAGTGGCAGAAAACCATGTACTGTATCATCCACTCCTCCCAGTTTTGTACCATCTTGAAACTTGCTAAGGGTGCATCATTCATAACAATGTTAAATAGCATTGTCCCCAGTATCCACCCCTGGAGTACTCTATACCACTGTCTAGCCTTCAGCTGAACTTTCTGCTACTGGCTACAATCCTCTAAGCCTGACAGTTCAGCCACTTTTCTGTCCACCTCACTGTTCACTTATCTTGCCTGTAATGCATAGACAAATATCTGTGAGAATTTCTCAGAGATGGTGTCAAAAGTCTTGCTAAACTTGAGGTAAACATCATACACTGCTCTTCCCTCAAATTTTAATGAGTTTGTATGTTTTCCTTCTGCTTCAAAGTTATTTCAGAAACAAGGGAGACACTATCAGAGGCAGTGGGTCATAAAAACTCTCAGATCTTTTACCTAGAAAATACCATGCCCTTTGCTAGTTACTTTTACTTATCAGTAACATACATAGTCAAGTAAGTCTGGCACTGTTTTTGGGAGACTGACTTGGCATTTTTAAATATTGACATCCATCATCTAGCCTAGGTTGAAAAGATGAAACAGTGCCACTGCTTTTGGTTAAACTTCTGTGGCTGATGGGTAGTCAGTGATAAAGCCTATTCTACCACTACTCCTGAGAGATTCAGGCTTCCCCATCACCAGCAAACACTCCATTTAGCACACAGAGCTGTAGTGTCACAATGCATTAGCACAAACATTGTAAGGGGCAAAAAGCAGAAATCTCTCTGGAGTATGAAACATTAAGTATTTGAAAATTACAATTTACAGAAAAAGTTTGTGAACGTACAAGTCGGACTAGACATCCACCTCAGTTCCCTTCTCCAAAGCAGCTGTAGCAGAGAGATGGCAGTGTGATTAGGCTAGCCAGCTCTTTGTGGTACCAACAGCTGCTATGGCTACTTGCCAGGATACCCCAAGGCTCCATCGCTTCTGAATCCATGTCATTTTGTAAGCAAAACCATGCAGCACACAAATACATGGTCACCAATGCCAGCTCGGCAGACTAAGAATAGATCAGCTACGACTATGTTAACAATTTTGAATACGAGAGATTGCAAAGTATTGGGATCACATTACAGAGAGGAGAGTGGAAGAAAGGATGGAAAACTGGGTGCAGTTCTGGGCTACTTCACCTCACAAAGTTTAACAGGGAAAGGGGCTTGGCTTCAGCAAGGATGAAGCACACAGTGCAAAGACAGCTTTCCAAAGGCTACAGCAGAGGGTTATGCTCAGATTTCCACAAGTCAGACCTCCTTTGGGGGCCTGCTTCAACGCACCACGACAATGGAGGTACCACGGCAGTCTAGCAGCCCAGTTGGGTCCAGAGACCGCTGAAGGGCGCTTTTCCCTTGCAAAAGCTGAGGCAGACAGTTTAAAAGAAAGGTTAAAGACGAGTGTTATATAAGTACTCTAGATGAGAGCAATAGTTCAGGAAGTCATTTGTTCCCTAAAGCACAGGAACATGGGTGGGTAGGTGAGTGAAAGGACAGCAAATTTCCTCCAAATACAGAGCCTCTTCCCATAGGACAACATTTGGTGATTTTCATGGGTTTCCTTTCCACACAAGACTTTTATAATGGAGTCTGAGCCTGCTGAAGCATTGGAAAGTACTAAGGCCATAACAGAGGACAAATCACTGCTTAAATAAGCAGGGAAGCTTACTTAAGATGCTGAAGGAGGGATCCTGTGGTCAGAGCTTGTCTTTGCCATCAGTGAAAACATAGCATCCAATACTGAGGTGTCAGCAAGGGGTATTGAAGGAGTGCTTACAGCATTTGCTCCTCTGGGTGCCTGTGATCATGTAGAGTATTACACAAGCGGAGAGAGGCCCCATGAAATTGATGTGTTGGTGTGTGGCAGGACGTCTACCCCCCCCACTACTGATAACTGGTGCATAAAGAGATAGCCCAAGGGCTCAAAAGCCCAGCAGGAGCCATCTCTGGCACCAGGGGGCTCAAACCTCAGCTAAGAATCCACATCTTAGTCTGAGGAGCCGATGTGGGAAGAGATAAAAGAAAATTACTGACTTAAGCGTCACAGTTTTTACACTATAAAAGATACACAAACTACCACTGAGGCAGAAGCCTCTTACACCATGGACGGTGTTCGGACTTCTCCCCGAAGTCTGGACGCAGACTTCGTGGTTACTTCTCTGGAGATTGAGAGAAAAGATCTTCATGTGTGCCCCACCAGCAACTGGATGGTAAGATACATTGAATCCTAAGCTTATGCTATTTCTTCGCTAGCTGTAAGTGAAAAAGGTACCTTATCCTGCACTGTATGTTAATCTACTAGTAGTTTTGTTTTATTCCTGTATAGTATTGGTTTACTTTAAGTCTTATGCCTGTTAGTTTTCTTGTCTATTAATAAATGATTCATTCTATAATAGACGGAATCAGTCATTATTAAAGAACTTATGAATGAGAGTGGGTTTGGGGTGCTGGCCGCCTCAATAAAGTTACTGTCTGCTGCCAGAGGCCTGGGCAGGAGACAGGGTTAATCTAAACTCCCACATCCATTCGTGACATGGTGTAATTTACCAAGTGAGCCAAAATACTCTTCTTTCTTGTTTACCAGGCACTGCCATGCTAGAAAGTCACAAAGCTCCCTTGAGTATCAGCAAAAATGAAGAGAACACAAGTTAAACAGAACTATGAAGTGTTTATAAACTGAATTTATTATTAGCTTTAAAAGGCATGTCTGCTTTGTTGTAGGGCAACTTTTCTCAGGCTTGAAGGGTTTGCTAAGCACGGTAAGAGACTGGGAAGGCAGAACGGGTTGTTATATTTTGTTTTCACTGTCAAGAAAATATTTGTCACAACCTCTGTGAGAGAAGTTTTGGTCTCAATGTGCAGAGCTCTGATCAAGAGGTAAAAACCATCACACACAGAGACTGGGAGCTGCAGTGGATAAAAAACGCTTCAGTCCAAAGTAATAATGATTTAGAGTGCAGATTCTCTGCCAGGGATTGAATTTACACAGTTCAGAGAATACACAGTCATGCTGACAGGACTGGTTTGACCTCAGGGAACCTGCAGTCCATGACCCTAACTCTCTTAGGTGCAGCTCTTAAGTAGAGCTCAGGCTGCCACTAGCCACAGCACCAAGATCTACACAGTTTTGGGAGAACCAGGGTTCTGAGCAGTGTATCCCAGCAAACTACTTGCTTTGCTGAGGGAAGATACCCAAACCTTCACCATCTACAGATGTCATGGCAAGGAAACCTGGTCATGCAGGTTAGATGGATGCTCTCCACACCCACCCCAAAGTTGGGAACTAGGGCATCTTGGAAATTAGGCATAGACTGAAATTCGGCTAATCTATAACATGCTCAGTTGTTTGCATGACAGCTTCATGTGGAGTCTGTTCCCAGTGGAAGCGTGTAGTATCAGAAGTTCAGTATCACTGTAACAGCTGTCAGATACTCTAGCCTTCATACCACCGCCTCAGTAGGTGTCAACAAAGTGTGCTGCCATCAGAACGAAAAAAGTCAAGGGAAGTAACCCAAAGCTTGGAAAGACTGCTACACAAAACTGAAGAGGATATGAAGAAGGTTTGTTACTGTTTCTTACGCATAGAAAAAGGCTTGATACATCAGCTCCAAGAAATAAGGATACCTGTTAGCCATGCTCAGTAAAAACACAATTTGTCGATGTAATACCAGTGCTAGGTCACAGTAGCCAGTCTCTAAGAAATAAGAACAAGCAAATGAAAGAATTGTGACTGTGTTCCAGGAATCTGGTGGTTTTGGAGACGCAACTCTACTGACCATCAGCAGGAGGTGTCCCCAAGAAATGGGGACATTCAGTCAGAGCCCCAAATTCCGTTCAATAGTTTCTGAATGTTAGTAATGAGTTAGAGTGTTAGTAGTTAAGTTTTTTATATGCAGAAAAGCTGTGTCTGTCACATTCATGTGCAGAATCTGGGTAATATTTTTGGGAACTGCTTTCTGATTACAAACCTAATAAGAGGGGTTTTTCAACAAAACAGACAAGCAATGGTGACAGTGTGACCAGCTCAAATGGCAGACACCCTTCTTTTCCTGTAGTCTCTCAACAGGGTGAAAGCCAGAGACGCTTGTACAGAGAACTGCTGAGGAACTACAATCGTCTGGAACGACCTGTAGTGAATGACTCCCAACCACTCGTAGTCGAGCTCCAGCTTTCCTTGCTACAGATAATTGACGTGGTAAGTTACTTGCTCTTCTCTTCTCTGTGGCACCCATTCAGCATAACAAATCTGATCTCTCATCTAGGAGACATACTTTTCCTCTTTATCAGGCTATTAGAGGTGAAAGCAGTCTGTCTTTTGCTAAGCATCCTCCCTAAATGCTGGAGTACATGCTTTGACACTTTAAAGGAGTGAATATAATCCTAAAAGCACAGCCATTTCTGACACAACATGAGCTGCAAGGAGATTAATTATGTATTTTTTTTCCATTTGTTTTAAACAGAAAAAAGAATTCAATCAATTAGAAGCCATGTGTTACTACAAATTATTAATGATACATTCTTCTCAGAGCTATGTGGGATGCAATAACCCAAGACCATGTGCAGCATTCAAAGCTACCATCACTGCACTTATACTTTTTCATTAGATATTATAATGGCATTGGCCTCTTCTCCCGTAATATTTTTCCCATGCACTGGAGCTGAATGAGTCTGCCCTGAGATGAGCTTAGAAATACATAAAAGCAAAACCTGGAGGCACAACCCTCTAATTGTCTTGACTACAACATGCTTTTACAGAATTGGAGATTTGACCCATGGAAAATTTTAACATAATAATCCAAATCCTTTTTTTCATCATGAAGAGGATTCTGTATGATAAACCATGATATATATAGATGGGATTTCTTTCATCTACATGAGAAAAATGAGCCAGGAGAACAATTTTGACCATCTTTACCCTGTCAGCAGAGCAAACAGGTGAACGCACTAGTGCTCTTATCTTCATCCTGCCTTTTCCATAAACAGTATTTGGGGCTGGTTTCTGATACCCTGTCACTGCCATGGAGGGAATGAGGAATAGAGAGGGAGATGTGGAAACATTCATGCAGCTGCAAAGTGAATTAACAGAAGCCTCAAATATTTAAATTTTTTAAAGCTTTAACATTCTTTCTGAAAATGTGTAGTACACCAGGTGCTCTCCCTGGAGAGGTAAGCAGGACCCTGAAGGTACAGCCCCCCAGCATCCCAACATGCAAGTGGCAGGTCCAGTCAGCTGTGGTATTCCTGGAGGCAGACAGCAGCCACCCAGATAGGGTAAGCACCTTTCTGTTTTGAAATGTTACCAACTGCATCGAACTGGAAGAGAGAGGAAATCAGTACTGCCAACTAAAGTCCTCTACATGAATGAAAGAGCAAAGATTTCCTGCAGCTAATTTCAAGTAAATTTCAGCAAGCAATTCTAGGTTTAGCAGAGGCGTCTCAGCTCCAAAGATCTTCCTTCAGCCCTTCTTTTTCTGTGGTATTTTCTTTCAACCTAATTTGAAGGTTGCGGGTACTAAAGGGGACTCTTCAGCCAAAGGGCTGTGGCTGTACATTTTCAAAGTCAAGAAGAGTTACATAAAACAATTTTTCAACTGTGTTTCACATTCATATATGAACCCCAACCTTTCAGGAAATTGGCTTTTTTTTTTAAAGCACTTTATCTACATTGTGTCAATGTCCCTTACAAGAAATTTAGTTCCACTGTTCCCTTTTGGTTGTCCACAATAGGAAGCAGGTATGCTAAATGTTCATACCTATCAGAAATGAAGTTTTTCTTCCCTGTGTCTCTGCACCCAGTACAGATGTTAATCAGTTTTAATCAGAATTAATGACCTGTCCTAGGCTTGTGGTCTTGCAAACTGTACTCAGGGTGTTTTAAAAAACATCCAGAGTCACCTGATGTGTTTATCTTGAATGATGTGAAAAGGTGCCTGTCTCCTCAGTGGAGGACAGAAAATCACTTGGCAGGCGAGTCCCTATAGTAAAAAGGTCATTGTGGCATCAACAAGTGGCTAAACCAATCAGCCTGAAAATGCACAAAACACTGATCCCCTGTGTCCTTAAATCAGGAATCGGTGCAGAAATATGCCAGCAACAAGCACTGTACTTGTGAGCCCCTCAACCTCCATTGCTGGCTGGACAGATGGTAGCATTTGTCTGCCCCGGTTGCTGCAGTAAATGTCTGTTTAAAAGGAGGCTCGTTACAGCCACAGTGATGTAAAGAGAAGCAATCAAGCTAGAAGGAAGAGATAACCTCTATCAGCTGAGACACCATGAGGCAAACCAAGTGGCCATCTCTGTTCACTCAGATGGGAGTCTGGGGGTGAGCTGACTCTGCCTCCTCAGCTGCCCTGCCCAGCAGAAGACAAAGCAGCTGGTGCCCAGCTCTTCACTTGGGGCAGACGATAGACAACATCACAGTCTTGGCAATGGTGTATGCATTAACAAAGTGAAAAGCTGCTCTTTCTGAGGACTTCTGTGTCCAGTGTGGTCCATTACCGTAAAAGAGCAGGGTGCTAGGCAAGGTCCCAGCATGAGGGCACTTCTTACACCATGCTTCCTGGGGAGCAAACAAGCACTCCATGCTCAGCAAACTGTCATGTGCCAAGGCATCCTACGCATTGCTGGACTCACTGAGATGCTTTGCAAGCAGTCACTGCAATGGGCATGAGCCAGTGGACCCTGTTCTGGTTTCCCTGCAGGAGAAAACAATGTGAAGAAGATGAAAATGAATCTCCTGTTTTATTGTTGCATGGAAATGAGAAGGGGTCTGCCCTCAAAAAGCTTGTACCTTACCCATGCCAAGAGCTGGTGTCACATCTAAAGCACTTCTGTCTGGGACAGGTTCTATGACATGCCTCCATAAGTCTGTTTTGTACACATACTATATTAAAATGTAATTAATCTTAAATTCACCTTCTGCAGACAGCCTGCTGAGAACAGCATTGGTGACATTCTAGTTGCGCTCTGGTACATAGAAAGAAATGACTGCTCTGAGATCACTGTGGTTTTCCAAGCAGCACTACAAGTAACTACTTAAAATCTCACCTCCTCTTCTTACAACCATTCAAAGAAAATGTCAAAGCATGACTGCTTTGGATTAGGTTTTCTGCTTCTACTTGCATGTGTTTGCCTACACAGGATATGTATGGTTTTTAGCATTCAAAGCCAGCCACCATACTCAAAGCTGAGAAGAACATGTTCTCTGCTTGTCACAGTTGTGGTAGACAAATACAAATGAAGGACTTTAGGGTTCGGACTTTTTTCCAAAATTATATTAATTCGTAACTACAGCCATGACAGGCCCATTACATTCAGGAAACAAATGAGCAGAAAGAGAGACAGTTACAGCCCCTGTTTAACAGCAGGGTTCAGTTCAGTTTGCCTTGTCCTCTGTGTGTAAGGACAACTTCATGCTGAGCTGTCTCATGTGTATGCCATTTCTGAGGGTCACTTTTGCTTGGAGCCTGACCCCCAGGCACTCCCTGTGCATCAGAAGGGCATTGGCTGGTGATCTCTCCCAGAGAGCACTGTCAGGCACTGCCAAGCCCTGCCAACCCAAGCAAGGGTAGACATCCAAGAGTACCCGGAACAAAAATTCTCTTCTTATTTTGACTAACAGCCCAGTCAGTTGGTGAGGCTAGAGTAATTAAGAAATGAGGCATTACATTTTCTGCAGCAGAGGAAATGCAAGCATTTTCCTGTGGCACAATGTAAAAGGAACCTGCTAGGTGGAAACTATTTGTCATCATGAATGATGGTTTTCATTGCTCCTGTTGGCATTTGCAGGAGACATTATCTGAAGGGGTATATATGTGGCTACACTGTTAAGTTATTAAAAAAAAAATACAGCTGATGAGGTCCCTGCATATGGTGGAGTCCTGTAGTACTTTTCTCCTTCATGTTCAGCCTTCCAGCTGCCACCGTCAGAGATCATAATGACAAAAATGGGACTGCAAGTGGCCAGTGGGAAGCCACAAAAGTGCTGAAAAAAATCCCCAACAATCCATGAGTTATTTTGCACTTCCGGAAGCCAAAAAATACATCATTTTCCTGTATTTTGGGCTGCAAACCCAAAACAAATGCTATATCTGGAAAAATTTATTATGGACTGTTCTGATTCAATTGCACAGTGTGTAAAATGATTGTACATCCTAGAGACTGCAGGATTATCCCAAACCTAATCACATGATTACAAACAATCTCACTTTTAAACTGCAGATGTTGTTGCTATGGTGTGTCAAAGCTCTCCACATTTTTGGAAAGCAGCAAGACAACGTAATATAAGAGTTTAGTAGGACAACAAAAACAAAGATTCACTTCGGGTTTTTTCCTGAAAACTGTCTGTGCCTTGTTGTTCACGGGAAACAAGGGACAAGATCCTCACATACTTTCACTGAGCACTCAGGTGCAGTTGTTATCACTATAAGCAGCATACTAGCTTAGCAGCACAGATATTTTTGCCTTCTGTATCCAGAACTTATCAAAATGTTGGATTCAAACTTAAGCTTCCACTGGTTTCCCCTAAATCAGAGACTACAGCCCTGAAGGAATTGGGTTTTTTATTATTTTGGGTTTGTTTGTGAGGTTTTTTTTAGGAAGCTTTTGGTAAGAGAACAACTTTTCAATGCAGGCATCTGTTGACCTTGAAGCTGCCTTTACCTGCCTGCTCATTTCTCAGGTGATCTGCTTATCAAACAATAGGACTGTTGAACTCGGTCCTCAGGAGCTCAGACGTCTTTGCTGAGGAGTTCTCTATTTGTGTTGAGAGTTGCCAAAGCTAGAGGCTGCCTGTCAGTATACTGTGCCAGAAGTTAAAGTTGAGAAGGCAGGAAGGGGGGATATGCCGGGCCCTGGGGTGCATCCTGTCTGACACAGCCCTCCTACTTTTGGCTTTTTCACAAAATCTGTCAGATCTGAATGCCTTTAGCGGTTGATATCCTTGTTTTTAAAACGTTTTGTTTCATAAGCTTTCTAGGGCTGCTTCTGCAGGTGTATTGAAAGGCCAGAAAGTTCAAGGTTTATTTTTTAGCTCTAATTCACCTCTTCCTTCTTAAACTGACCTTACAGCTTCTAGGTCATCCCCTCCCACCTTTCATTCCAGCACCATCAAACATACAAAAATCAATGATGGGTGTTACGTAGTAAACACAGATCAACAGACAAGTCATTCAAGGAAACAAATAAAAATATGCAGGGCACATAAGCACCTATTCATTTGTTATTCCCAATATAGTATCAGTATTTAGCGGATTAAACCATAATCCCTGTAGTACATCCCGTACAAATCTTTTACAGATAGATATCTTTTAACAATGTAAGCTTGACCATTCAACTGACTCTTTCAGCCCTTCTAGATTAAAGTATCTTCTTTTTTTTCTTTCCTAATAATGCCTTTGCATTTATCTGTGGGCTTTCTACATAGCTTTTTTGAGCGATATTTACACTGTTTCTCCTTGAAAGACCTCCTCTACCAAACCATGTATCTTTCCGGGAAGTTTTTTGCTCTCATCTTGCAAGACCCAATTCAGTGAGACTAGAGCAGCGAGTCTGATGCAAAATGGTGCAACCGAGAAGAAAAACAGACTGGACACCATTATAAAAGCTGAAAATTAGTAATTAGTGATCATGAATAGTAGTCATTAAAAGTCCAGACAGAAAAATTACAGAAAGGATTCTAGACTAACAGATTCATTAGAGTTAAATCCCAAAATCTCTCTCTTGGTCACAGAACTCACTTAGTGTGACCAATTTTCAACTCTGTGAAGAAAAAATAAAATTCCTCTCCATTAGCATGGGAGGATCTTGAAAATTGGGAAATTCAGGGCTAATTGAGCCATGAATTATTATTTTGGCTGTCTCCTATGTGCCAGCCATTATCAAAATGCCAGTCTCACTAAACCAATTAAACATGCAACATGTGAATTTGCTCACACAATGAAGTTAAGCGCCATGGGTAGTATGGCTTCCTGACTAATGCTACTTGCACACGCCTGCATGAAACATTTTGATGGAGCTTTAGTTACCTAAACCTTACTGGCATCTTTTTATTTTGTTTGACTTCTGCCCCACTCAGCGCAGAGCAGAGGCAGCTCATTTAGTGAGCAGCAATTCCATGGTTTGTTTTCTTTCAGCAAGGTCCCCCAAGCCGTACTTAGTGGCAGTGGCTCTAACAAAAGAAAGGCTGATTTCCTTCGAGATTTTTAGTTGTGGTCATCCAGCTTGGGCATTTCACGATAATTAAACAATTTTCTATCTGACTTGTGAAAATACTGCACTCTGTTGTTTGAAGATGTGGGAATTTAGATCTTGAGCTCGTGTGTGTTCCTTAATTTTGGGTAACTAATCTGAGGCATCAAGATTTGCAATAAAGCAGTTAAGTCAAAGCTGTTGGGGTGGCCTTGAACCTCGTATTTCTTAGTTTCTCCAAGTCCTCTGAGGGTAAGTCCTGAGAGACAGTTAGTTCAGCTTTTGAGTAAAAACCTTTTCTCCCATTTTCTATCCCTGATCACAGACTTCAAGAGATCACTTGAGTTTTGGAACATGCCTATATTCCCTTATTTTTTGCTGTGCTGTCACAGCAGCATGCAAATATAGGAAGAAAAAGCAAAGGCAACCTTGCAGATAGACTGAGTGTGAGTCTCTGATAAGTACTCAGGGTTGGCTTTCTCAACCATCCTTTTTACTGTTTTCCTTGTGATTTCAAATGCTGGAAAGGACAATTAATAATTAATATCCTGGAATAACGATTTGTGTCTAGTCCTGTTTGTTGAAGCACCTGCCAACTGTGCACAAAACACATGGAGGGCTATTTCAGGAGGAGGTATCCACCCTGGGGAATATAAAAACCACCTACATGCTGTGTGTGGATGATTTTGGATTTTAATGGAGTACTGACTGCTTTTGTATGGTGACATAACACCCTTTCCCCCAGGAACTAAGCATGTATGTCAGTTTATCCAAGCGGTCAGAGACCAGCACTGTGCTGGAAGGCCATGTGAGGCCCTCTGACCCAGCTTCTGGGGTTTCCATGAGAAGTATCTTTGAAACAGTGGGACAAAGCTGGTGGCTTCACTCTTCCCAGGATCCCAGAGAACTGTGGGGACAGGGAGTCCTGCAATTTGCAGGTCTTTGTAGAGGAACTTGAAGTCAAACAGTCTCAAGGCCAGTGTTGGAGTCTACATTGTGTCACAGTTCACAGGAGTCCTGAACTTCAGGGACTAGTGCAAAGCTACAACCTGGAAAAATAAAATTAGTTTCCTAAGTCAGATACCCACAGCCCCAGGCAGTAGTTAGAAGTCATGTCGTATGTGCAGGGCAAGTACAAGACTACCTTTTTTCACCACAATGGAAAATGGGAAATTGGAAAATACTTGGCGAGGGGAAAGGCAATGAAGACATGAATCAAGTAGGCTTGGGAGACTCTCAGTCACCAGTTGTGCCACTGAGTGGGAGGGCTGCCTATTCTGAAGCCCTGACTGGCAACAGAAACTGGCATTTCTTCCCTTATTTCTTCCACCCAGTCTCACCTTTGGGGAATGCATGGATTCAGTACTTGCTGTGGTGGCTTTTGTGTCCAGGCATTTGCATTTAACATCCATATCTGGTTGGTCTCTGGCATACAGGGAGCCAAGGCTTTCACAAGGAATACCTCTTGAGGACTTTGATAACCATGCATTATATAGCCTGAGGAATATGGTTGGCATCCCTGTGTTTGCAGGCTTCTCTGGCACAGTCCCTCTTTCAATGCTGTGCTCCTCCCAGTACAAGGTTCTCTTGAACTCTCCACTCTCACTGGAAGTGATTGCTCTTGGCTCAGGGGCCTGCAAGGGGAGGATTGTGATCCGACAGTGGCCAAAACCTCCAATACGTAAAGTTCCTGTCTCAAAAGCAAGTGAGTAGACACTACTGAGAGCAGCAGATACAGATGCAATGGTACTCCCCCAGACTGCTCTTCTGGGGAGAGAAGTATGCAGGTGGTTACGGACAATGGGACCACATAGCCTACACAGACTGCTACACTGCCTTTGTAGTAGCTGTTGCACAGTGGAAAGACCAAAGGCAGATTGCACTGCTTGCTCACAGTGAAAGAACACACATCTCTACAAGACAGGAGGGGACAAAGAAAGGCATGACCTCAAGGAGAAGCCAGTGGCATCAGATGGGAGTGTGATTCAACCCTAGATGAAAAACACTTATGAGGCATCACCTCCAGCCATTCATAGGAGAAAATCTTGAGCAACAAAGGTGTTCAGCTATGAGCACTTGCCTAGAAGTATCTTCATCCTGATGGGCAACAAAATAGTCAGCAGGTGTTTGTTCTTTTGTTAGTCCTTTGTATTTTTGTATTTCTCCCCCGTCTTTCACCTTGACTCTGGGCCCTCCTGTCTGATTTCCATCTTCCTCCTGAGGGTACTTTGTTAAAGGGATTGAGATGAAATACTTAAGCTTTAGGTATCCCTATGTAGTTGATGTTACCATGGCAAGGTATATTCCAGCTTATTAATGAGACCCCTGAAATACAAAGGCTGTCCAGCAATACTTACTTGAGTGTTGCCAAGGCAACCTGGGCACTCCTCAGAATTACTGGTTCTGTGAGCCTTCAACCATTCAATGCATTTGAGCTGAGTTTTAGATAATCAGTGGGCAGATTGGTGGTTCAGCAATGGAAAAGAGTGCCTGTGCAGTTGTAGGCTGAGCCTACAAGCATTTGAAAGCTTGGTCAATTCCTTCGGATATTTTGAACAAGATCCCACTCAAAGATCAGTTTCTCTGCTAACAAAACTTTCCAAGTCTCTGTGTCAATGTCTTCATGTCACTTGACTGTTTCCCTCCTCGTCTTCAGATTTTCAGGTACAAAAACAGTGGGAAAAAAAATTAAAAATTAACCAAAGTAGTACCAAAGTAGTCAAACATGACCTCTGAGAGTTACCTATTCAATTTGGGACTCTTCTGATCATTGCCTTGAAATAATTCAGTGGCTGATTCAACTCCCCCTTCTGTGGCTCTGTGAGAGGGTAAGAATTAATGACTCCTGCTGACCACCTGGTAACAAATGCCATGGTACAGAGATGACGTAATCATACGATGTGACTACTGAACCAGGAAGGGCTTTGGGTTTTTTCATCCAGGTGATATAACCCAGGTAATTATGTGGCTAAGGGCAGTTGTATTTCATTTAGAGGTTGACCTGGCAAGGGAGAATCTATTGACAGGCAGTGGTGCACAAGGCAGGCAGATGTACATACATTGTAAGCTTTGAATTTAGGGCAGGGAAAAGAAAACCAAGCTAAAACCTTCACATGTCACAGCATGTGCACCAGAACAAACCAAACTGTCACTTTCCATGGGTCAAAGGTGGCTGTAGGAATAAGCAGATATCCAGGGCAGAGGATTAACTGGAGTCAGGCTGGGGATAGAAAGGGGAGAAAATAACCCAGATAAATACAGGAAGGATTTAGAGAACAAGTGTTGCACTCACTAGTGACCACAGCTTTTCCAGCATTTTTAAATACTAGGAGCAAAATTATTTGTCTGAGCTGAACATTTGCAAACCAGGAGACAAGCCAAGGGAGCGATGGAAAAGCACCTCTGGGAGCTGATCATTTTCAGCCTCACCAGAATCTTTGCAGGGCTGCTTTCAATGCTTTGCTGCACAGAAAGATGGGAGCTGAGCACCGGCCCAATGCAAAGGGAAGGTCATCCCCAAGGGTGACAGTGCCAAGACAGGAATCTTGGAACAGAAAAAGCAGTGTCATAGGTTATTCAGGTTTTCTCCTCGGAGGAAAGGCATCCTCTAAACTAACCTTTAAACCCCTCTGCATAAACCAATGACAAAGAGTGAAAGAATTGCCTCTAGCACTTCTCAAGCTCAATAATTAGCTTTTACTTAGGCAAAGCTAAGTGAGCAGTGATCTCCTGAGACAGAGTGAAGCACACACGTGCTCCAGGTTATTTGTTTGTGAGTGTCTCTGTAACAGAAAAATACGGTCGCTTGTGTGCCAAGGTATTTTAGAGGTGCATACAGCACACATCCTGATGAAGATGGCAGGAACTGTAATTCTTCTGCAGCTCTGGAAAGGCAAGGCAACCAGCCCACTGCAAAGGCCGAAGTATTTCCTTACAGAAGGCAAAGCTACATGGCTCAGTAAACCACCACAAAGATGGAAAGATCCATAAACGCCTCAGATCTTAAATGTCTGTTGCTCTAACAGGGGGTGGATTCAGACTCAAGATTCCCATGGCCCTCATCTACTCGGCAGACCCGGCAGGCACTTTTTGCTTGGTTCATCAGGGTCCTTCTCTAGAAAGGACTTAGCAAGAGAGCTACACCTGGACAAATACCTTCCCAGTGTAAAGTGTGTCATCATTTGACACTGGCCCAATGCCAGGCACCCATGAGAGTCACTCACCCTCCCCTGCCACAGCTGGGCAGAGGAGAGGAAAAAAATACTAATAAAGGGTTCGTGAGTTGAGATAAGGAGCAGGAGAAAACACTTCAAGGGCAAACAGGCTCAACTTAAAGTTGTAACGTGAGTTTATTGCTAAAAGAATCAGAGGCAGATAGTGAGAAGTAAAATAAGCCCTTAGAACACCTTCT
>VWZT01015845.1:38600-73503 GCA_013397055.1 Pachycephala philippinensis
CCCCTCCTTCTCCACTGACCTTGGTGTTTCCATGTTGTTCTCCCTCACATGTTCTCACCTCCTCCTCTTCTCTGACTAGAAAAAAAAGTGTGTACTTTGTTTTGATTTTCTTCTTAAATCTGTTATCACAGAGGTGTTACCAACCTCTCTAATTGGCCCAGCCTTGGCCAGTGCCATCTCCATCTTCAGAGCCATCAGGGATTGACTCTGCTGGACATGGTGGAAGCTTCCAGCAGCTTCTCACAGAAGCCATTTCTGTGGCCCCCCTGCTACCAAAAACCAGGCCATGTAAAACCAACACAGTCAGCTTTGCTGCTTCTGCAAACCAGGCACTTCTGGCAAACTCAGATCCTTGTTTGAGAAATATTTTGTTCTGTCATGCAATGAGAAGGACCCATCAGGCTGCATCTGTTGACCAGCACTGCGTATGGAAACATTTTCTGTGTTTTGCCAAAATGTCAAATGCCATTTAAGAGCTTAGCAGCCTGAAGGGAGGGATGAGAATAGCCTCTGAATGGCCAGGAAAACATCCTGAAGTGACATTTTATTTCACCCAAGCTAAGAGACATAAGCAGCCCAAAGCCCCAAGTTAGACCTTGTGTTTTTGCTGCTACCTAAACACAAGATAAAGAAGACCATTGTTACTGTCTAGATCAGCTTTTGAGAACTCAAAAAGATAAGTTTTCCATTGACTACAAAACAAATCTAAGCACAGTAGCCCTGTGAAAGCAGGCAAAGCAGACCCAAAACAATAAATTTAATGCTACATGAAATACCTGGCTGAAGAATTGTTTGGAGTCAAAGCTGATTAGCTAGGTCATTAGTATCTGACACACAGCTAAACAGATAAGGACAACAAACTGTTTTGTGAAATACAGAAGTCAGCCTGAGATGTCTTCCTTTGCAAGCTGTCAAGTATAAACTTACTGTGCCAGACAAAAATGAGTTTCATTGTAACTCAGAGCCACATATGAAAGGCTCCTGATGGAAGACATCTCCACAGCCTCACAGACGTACATTGGACTTTAATGCCTTTCCCTGTGGTTTACATAGGTAGATGACAAAATGAGGAATGTCCCCTCTTCCCCTTCCCTGTACATTTCAGTGTAGATGGGGAAAATCCTTAATTTTGCACAGCAAAGACATTGGCTGACTGTTGCTGACCATGTTTTTAATCATGGTGTTCATGCTCCCTTAAGAGTGCACAGAAAGTCTTTGTTAGGAGGACATGTAGCTTACAAGTATAAAGCATTATTTGGCTAACAAAACAAAATATTGTTAGGATTTGATGTGCAATTCAGAGGACCGTCATGCTCACCAGCCCTACAGGACACTTCAGGAGTCATTGGTGGCCAGAAATGCATCAGTGAGATGGGCTGGTGGCTGACCTCTCAGGATCCCTGGGACACAACCTCTGTGTTGCTGGGATGCTCTCATTTCCCAGGTCAGTGGACACAGATAGCTCTGATGACTCTATCAATTACCAACTCTGGGGTTACTCTTTACTTTAGGATTTTATTTTTCAAGATGGTGTTTGAATCCTTCAGCATCTAAAAAACTTGTCTCAACAAGCCCAGTTCTTCTCTTATTTTTCTGCAGATTTTCTTACAATTGCTTCAACCACAGCAACCAAGGGAACAAAAGGGGGTGCAGATGGACCAGGCCTCTGGAGGTGGGTTGTGGTTTGCATAGAGAGAGGCATAGATTTCCTGGAGCAGCAGAGAGGAGAAAGGGAAATGAATGAACAGTATAACAATATAAAATCACATCTGATTTTTGTGGGGCATCTCACAGCAGCAGAAGCAGTGTAGTCAGGTCTCAAGGGGACTCAAGAGGAGGTAGAGTGATAGACAGTTTTGTGTGAATCACTATGGCAAAGACCCGTTTCACGTCTAAAATTTACCTTTCCTCGTGACAGGAGCCTGGCTGCAGAGCCTAACTGGCAACAGTGCCAAAACAATCAGGAGTCCTCCAGATCAATGATGTCTCCCTTTCTAGGTTGTGTTATTTCTGGAGCTCCAACAACTCAAATGAAAGAAGAGGAGATCATGCTACAGACAAGGTTCATGTTAAGAGTTCAGTAGTACCACTGGTCCAGTGTCTGGTGTGCTGGGGAATAAGTAGTTAGGAGACTTCTCTGGGCAGTTCTTCTTCATGAATTAGCCTAGGAGTCTGCAGTTCCTGCATGGCACACAGAAGAAGTAGCTCCAGAGGACTCACAGGAGACCACACACACCTAGGGTTGCAGCTCAGTGTAAGATGTTGCAGTTTAGTTTTGAGCAGCTCTTCCCTGACACTTCTGGGATAGTTTCTTTGCATCTGTACTGTGAGGGCAGCTCAGGAGGGGAGGAAAGACAGAATGAATGTAGCTTGAGGTGAGCAGACTGGTATTTTTCCAAAGTGAATAAGGCAGTTTAGGTTTTTCTACCTTGTTAGAGAGTAAGTACTGCAATAAGGACATGACCAGAGAGTGTCTGCGTGTCCAGGGAACTCTCCGTGTGGTTTAAATTCCTACCAAGCAGCTTGCAATTGCAATGTCTCCCACCCCAAACACTGCAGACAACCGTGTAAGCTTCCTAGGGCATGGACGTACACAAGGACAGCTGGGCATACAGTGAGCCAGTCCCCCTGAGTACTGCAGCCTCAGCTCCTGGGAAGTTCAGGGCGTGGCTATGGTGGTGTTTGTATACCTGTGTATCTGCACCACAGTAACTCCACAGCCCTACTTCTCCATCCCCACTGTGCAGGGTCCTGCACCTGCAGGGTAACTGCAGAAAACTGGGCATTTTGTGACACCATAAAAAACTTGGGCACCAGTTGGGTGGTGAGAGCATCTTGTTTCTGTTGTGGGTAAGAAATTCTTCCCCACGGCCTCTGCAAGCGGGTCTGAACCTGCAGACTCCTGCTCTGTGCAGGTGCCATGTGAACTCCCTCTTGGGCAGCATTTGTGTCCTTTTTGTCAAGTGATAGCTTCTGCCCAAGGCCAGCCCTTCCTTTCCTTTAGCCAGAGCTAAGTTTCATAGCACTGACACTCAAAAAGAACAGCACTTCCGGCACATTGCTTCGCAATGGCAGCAAATATAACATAAAATCTTTCCAACTATGACACGCAGTGCGGTACTGGAAAACATCTTTTTTTGAGCAAGTAGCTAGAAGGTAAAACTTGGTAAGGAGTTTGTCCCCAGAAAAATAAGAGAAATCATCTATTACTTTCCTTTCTATTGTTAATCAGTTACGATAAACACAGGGGGTCTGTGGGTTTAAAGGCTAGTAGAAAAGTCACTATTGTCTGGGCCAAATAGTGGTGTTCCAGTGACCTCACAATCTACTCCATGGAGTTTGGTTTAGGTACCCCAAGAGTCTGGATCCTCTAAAAGACACAGAAACTCTTCCACCTCTAATCAAACTGTTTCATCCCTTTTTCTCCTGTTTTTTCTTTCCTTCCTCCTTTTGTTCAAAGGATGAGAAGAATCAGGTGTTGATCACCAATGCTTGGCTGCAGATGGTGAGTAACCTCTATCAATAAAGTAAGGAAACTGTCTAATTGAAAACTACTGAATGTGATTTCTTAGCTGAAAAGCAAGACTGCTACCTTATAGCTTGTGTTTACAAGCAGGCATTTTGAGTCTTAAACATACCCTAGTGCTTCTTTTAGTATTGAAAATTACATTCAGGAGGTTAGACTAATCCTTTGGACAGACCTGTTGACCTTTGGAGGATGAAACCAACTGCATTGTTTCGCCAGTGGATGTAGGGATCTAGTAACAAAGAGCCCAGAGTTAGAGTCCCATCATAGCTAAGAAGAGAATCTTCAGGGCCCTCTCCATATCCAGTGATGGGGACTTACGAATGAACCAGGCACCCGGTAAGACCCAGGCAACCTGCACTTGCCACTTATGGGAAAATCCCACCTCTGCGTGAAATTGGGAGCCAGGACACCTGCTCCTGAACGCAGAAGTGATCACTGGACTACGTGGAGACTACTCATAGTGGGTGGTGGGGTGTCCAGGGAGCACAGAAAGCCCGATACTGCATTGCTGCTGGCAGCTCCCAGGCACCTCTCTGGGATATTGCCTTCCCTTATGCTTTACAAACCTCTTCCATAAACATTCATCTTCCCTCTTCTGCAACTGCTCCAGCTGAGGATTCACCTGCAGCGCTCATGCAGGATAAGCAAAACTGACCTTCACTAAGGGCTTTGCAGGAGGGAGTTTTCCATCAGGGCTGCCTGGCTGCATATGGTGAGGGATACGGTGTTTTCTTACAGATCTCCTCAAGGGCTTGTGCTCAGGAAAGAAGCAGTTCTTGAAGGAAAAACCAGTGGGAGACTTGAATGATTAAACTAATTCTGCTTTGACTTTCACAGCCAAACACTATCTCATATTAATATGTTCAACTGAACAGGCTGTTTCTTCCCCAGCTACTTGCTGGGATTTGCAGTAGAAATGAGCATTTTTATGTTGCAAAAACGAACCCAGACAAACGTATCTGACTACAGGGTTGTTAGATCAGAGCCTGTGGGTGTCCTGTCCCTTGCAGAGATGTTCTTCAGTTATAGCACTGATAAGGGTTTCCCTTGCACCCTCCCACTGAGCTTCATTGTAAGTCACAAGGTTCATCCCAAAAGCTGTTCCTGCACCTTGCTTGAATTAACCGTGTTGAGGTGGAGGAGATGGGATCAGAAACAACCCCTTGGCATATAAAGTTCACTTGCCTACCTCTCAAAGCAAGGTGGTTAATAAAAGAGTCACCCAACCTTTGTAACAGATTAAATTATTTCCACCCAACGGGGACTCTCAGACCATGGTCCACCTACCACTGACCACTTCAAAAACCACTTCACCTCAGAACCAACATACCTCATGGAGATGCCTGCTGCCAGTGTTTCTGCTAGCCCACCAGGAAAGGTTTGGGATGCCTGGCTTCAGGCCACAAAATGAAGAGCTAGACACTGTCTTCAGTAGTCACACTGTTATTTCCTCTATATATCCCAGCCTTTCTTAATAATTAAAGCCACGCATTAAACTATTATCATACTGCTGCTATTGCTATTGGCAAAATCTGTTCTGTTCTCATAATATTCCAGAGAATTTATGAGACTTTTACATGCTCATATAATCTGATGTATGTGTTTGCCAACAGTCCTGGGTTGATGTTTACTTGTCTTGGGATCAGTATGAATACCCAGGGGTGCAGAACCTGCGATTTCCTGCCGACCAGATTTGGGTACCAGACATTCTTCTGTATAACAGGTAAGCAAGATGTGAAATGGCCGGTTGGAGACTAGAACTAGGTCCTGAAAATCAGCCGTGCTTTACTGATGCTATGAGCCTTTCTCCCTCTGTGGATTTGGCTCTTACTCTTAAAGAGTAACAAAAACAAGCAAGCATCAGCTAAGAGATTTTTCTAATAGCCAGTCTAACTCCTCTTTGCTGTAGTTCTGCAGATGTCTTCTTCAACTTTTTCTCAGTGAACACAGAGAGAAAACTATCTATATTCTCCTCAAAATTACCATATCTACAGGAGAACTATTGTCATATATCTGTCATATATTGTCATATATCTGTCATAGTGTTTCTGATTGAAGTAAACAAATGAATTTTCTTCTCACTTTCCCTATCAGATATTTTATAAACCTCTTCATCATTCTTCTTCCACTCTGAACACTCTCTAATCTGTTTTTCCTTCTCCAGAGATGAATCTAGCTCTCTAGACAGCATTTCTACAGTGTTGCATGAAGTGGAAGCTCTCTAGACAGCTGTTTCCTTAATGCTTTCCAGGAGGAGGGGATTTGGGGTTTTCTCTAATAATATCTTAAATCTGGACTTATTTTTTGATCTATTGCAAACCCCAGATTGTAGCTTAGCTCTGCTGGCTTACTAGATTTTCCCTATTATGTCTTTCTCTGACAGTTTTCAGGGTAATACATTCTAATTATCCAGATTAAATTTAATTTTGTTAGTTTCCAGAGTTCACCAAGATCCATCTTCCATTCCAAACCCTCACTACAAGATATTCAAAGGAGGCCTGGAGAGACCTAACTTGTTTAAGTGTTCTTCTTTACTTCAGCTTTGCTTCTTACTGTCTCTTTATTCCTTTTCAGTCTCTAAAAAGGAGGCATACAGCTTGCTCCGTATTACTGTAGTTTATAAGAACATGCCGAAATTCAGATAGATCACCAGCCTCCTCTTAGTCAGAAAAATACATTGATTTGATGCATTTTGCCCTTCACAAATCTGTGCCAGATGATTCACCCCATTTTCTTTGAAGTTAGGCTGATGTGTCTATAATTTCACCTTTAAAGGAAGTCAGAATTCTCTTTGATCTCCCCTCATTCACCATGCCCTTCCCTCTTCTCCATGAGCTCTCACAGATAATTGTTAATGCTTCAGAGGGTATTTCGGCCAGTCCTTTCAGTTCTCAAGAGTAAATTTCATCAGCTCTGCTGAGTAGAATCTGTCTTATCTACATTTCCTTAACCTGTTCATCCCCTGTTCCGCCATGGACTCCTGCCACTGTGTGAGAATTAATTGCGAAGAGTGAAGCACACAGGGTGCAGGATACTGCAGCTCTCTGCACCCTGTTGTTTTTTTCCCTTCCATAGCAAGTGATGGATCCTTTGTCTTTTCCTTGTCCCCTTGTATTTATAAAACCCTTTTTGTTGCCTTTTATGTCTTTGATAATTATCCCTCATTCTGGACTTAGGCTTTTCAGTGTCATCTCCTGTTTTGTGTTGGGGACAATACTGAGGATTGAGGACTCAAGACATGAATAAAAAGCAGATCAGAAGAGTAATGGAGGCTCTGAATTTTTTACATCTGGTTGAAAGACAGGGTAAGGATGGTGTAGTCATGCAATATAGACCTGCACATAGCCACTACAGGCAAGGCTCTACAAGTCAGGGGATCCCTCTATGGTTAATCTCTTCCCAAGAGATCCTCTGGAACAAGCCTCCAGACCTGCTGCTCTAAAGAATCATGTCCTTGTCTGATTTAATTTAACTCCTTTAATTTTCTCAGAATTGTTGGAATAGTAAAGGAATTCTCTTTTCATGGTCCCTTTTGCTCTTGGAGTCTCAATGAATCTCCTCTTACAAACCTCTAAAATAACTTCTCTGCAATGGTTTCTTCCAATGCTAGAAGCAAACTCTTGTTCTCTCTGTGTCTCAGGAGACTGCAGAATTGTTACATGAGGCCACCATTGCTGTTACAACAGATATCTGGGTAAGGTAACAGATAACTTGATTTATGTGGTGAGCTGCCTCATTTTGACAGGTGCCCTAGAAAAGCCTCATTGTCACGACTGTCCAATTTTTGGATACAGCTAATATGACGCTTTTGCCACTTTTCCTTCTGCCTTTGTTCTGAGACATACAACACTCTGCGTCTCACTCCTTTGAGGATATTGCAGCGTGCAAGCAGCCTGCCCAGGTGCGGGCCGACAGTAACTATGAGGAACTGAGATACTGGTCAAGGGTAGACTCTTCACCCAGATGTAGGAATTTAATTCAGCCAAAAGGTTATTTTTATGTTAACAGTTACATCTTTACTCACACATCAGCTTGCTTTTTCTTTGTTTTGTTCTGTTTTGTTTATACTGTATTACAGTGCAGATGAAAGGTTTGATGCAACATTTCACACAAATGTGCTGGTGAACTACTCTGGATCCTGCCAATATATTCCTCCAGGTAGGGCACAGAGAGTATTTGTTTACTTTTAATCTAATAATTTCAAGCAGTTTTCCTTCATGAATGAAACCAAGGTTTTTAAAATCTATCTGTGGAAAGTTTGCAAGCTGTCTAATAATGGGACAGACCCTCTAAGAAAACTTAAGTCCATTATCAGTGGTGTATTTCCTCTTTACATATCAGTAAAATGTTCTCTTGAGCAGTTTGCTCAGAACATCCAGAGCTGAGGTGTCATCCAAAGTAAGGTGATACACACAATCTCGTCATGTTTCGTGTGCAGTCCAGCTAGGTCTTTGTTGTGCGGAGAGGTGAGCAGAGGAGACCCCAAGAGCAGCACTCACTCAGCATTGAAGCCCTTCCTGCCAGGCTGAGGCTACAAATCCAGGTGAAAAGAGAGACTGGGATTGGTCTCAGTCAGTTGGGCCCAAGTCTCAGTCTCTTTCCACCTGTGTTGCTGATTCCCTGCCCGCATGGTCCAGCAGCCAGGACTCACCAGCAAACACACAGGCCATCCCACAGTTGCTCACTGTGGTGGACAAAAAATTCCTAAACTTTGTGTCATAGCATAGCATAGTCCCCAGGCAGGTCCATAGGGCTCAGTGGGGATCAGCAAGGGCTTTCCTGATGGCTGCTCCACTGTTGTTCTCTGCGTGCCCCTTAGACCCCTTAAAGCATCCCAGAAAGTGAACTAGACACATCCAGAGTAAAATTCAAGGCTCAGTTAGTACACAGATGATAAAGGCCAGCACTGAGCAAGGTTTAGCACAACAATGTATTGTCAAGGGACTGTGGGTCTGAGTCAGGCCTGACCAGGAACTCCTTTCGAAGAGCTGGTCACAGTGCACTCAGCCCCTGGAGCGTACTCTGCTCCTGTCAGACCAAGCAACACTCCCTGTAACCTGCTAGGGCCAGCCGGCACTGGGAGACAGGCTGGGCTGCTCCTGCGTGGCCATAGTGTCCCGGGCAACCTACCTCAAGGATGCAGTGAGAGGGATCTTCACTGGTGGAGGAAGGGAGGTTTTTCCACTTGTGGCAGCATCTTCCATCTCCAGTACTTGTTTGGTTACCCCATGACTGTATCACACAGAATTTTTGAAGACTAAATTTGCTCACAATCAGAGACAGATAAGGGTAATGAAATGCACCCTGCACAAGCTTGATCATGACTGATTTCTATCTACAGGCATTTTGAAGAGCACGTGTTACATTGATGTCCGCTGGTTCCCCTTTGATGTGCAGAAGTGTGATTTGAAGTTTGGCTCCTGGACTCACAGTGGCTGGTTGATTGACCTGCAGATGCTCGAGGCTGATATTTCCAACTACATCTCAAATGGAGAATGGGATTTAGTGGGTAAATTGGCCAGCCTACAAATTTTCAATAGTCTAATTTTTAAAGAAAAACCTCAAATGTATAGAAATAAACAATCAATTGGACATGGAATATAGATATTAAAAATATACATCTAAGAAGAGGCAAAAAAAGAGCAAAAAACCTACATATCAGAGACAGCCTTTCAGCAACATTCATTGGACTGTGTCTGAAAACACTGTGTTGTGAAGCAATTGCCTGCCACTGAGTACATAAATGAAAGCTACTGGTCCTGACACATCTGAGCAGTTTGTCAGTACCAAACTTGGATGTGTCTCGTGTAGGTGCATGGAACACTATTGTCACATTTACTCTAACACAACAGCAAAATTGATTGGTGTAAAAAATATTTCAGCAAAACTTTTACATGAATGGATCTTTCTCACCCAGGAAAGCATCAAAGTGTCTACCAGTTCATAAAACCTTCAGATTAGTGTGTCTCTCTTCTATGCTTTGGAAGATACCTGTATTTTCAAAAGAACTTATGCCCAGAACTAGTTATTTAGAGTGAGCTTCTAGTGAGTTATTTTGAACTCATTTATGCAGCTGTAAGTCACAAGCAATGTTACGGAAATTGATGGAACTTAGACAACTGCAAGGAGAGGTTGTAAAAAAGACGTTTTGTCTCCCAATCTGCATATACAGATGAGGAAATAGCTACCCTGACCAATTGCATGTAGTATTTTTACCATTTAGGGCATCTGAGAAATTATATTCAGTTTTATGAGAAGCCAGAGTGCTCCATAGCGAAATCTTCCTAAAGTGCAGCTAATTCAGAGCACTCCTCCCTGTCCAGTGCTCTCTTGTAGTGGGTATCTTTGTCCAATAACTTTGTATATCTGATTAAGAGTCTGCGGTTTATCTGCCTTCAACCCTGACCAAGAGAGAACAAAACAGGGACTCATTTAGCTCATACAGCAAAATCATTAAGTAGCACCTCAGACAAGCCATAGCTATACCCTTTAAGAAAACTTCGCTAAGCCCCTGCCAAAATGCACACATTGTCACATCGTCTGTCACATCCACAGAAACAAAAGAGAAGTGAGCAATTTTGGCATGAAAGATACAAGGTGCTGAGTTCTTCCAGCGCTCCTGACATTTCCAGTGCTGCTGCAGTCCCCATCATGCAGCATGTCAGGCAATCTGCTGGAGTGGGATCTCCATGGGCATCCCTGCAGTACTTCTGTATTGGACAGCCATGGCTCTTCACCTTCAGATATGATAGACTTTGAGCTTAACTTGACATCCTTTTTGAAGATTAATCCATACCCTGTCTGCTTTTCCTGACTAAAAAAGCGCAAATATGTATAGAGGATCACAGAAAAATAAGAAGCAGTGGTACTTGTCACACAAAATCCGCTGCATGCGCTAGTGAATGTCACATTAACAGTATGTTACCATTCACAGAATGTAGGAAGGCAGAATGCACATTTTTCTTGTTGAGGTTGTGATGCCCAGGTCTGTTTTGTTTTGGCCCAGATGAGCTTTATTGTCTAAGCTAGGTTCAAGTGACTCAGAAGGCATGAAAGTAAACAATAGAAAACAGAAGGTGGGCTAGGAACAGTAGAGGGGACACACATTGGTTCATAAACCATCACTTCTTGGTCCAGTTCAGGGAGGTAACTGGGAGTCCTGCCTCTCTCCCCACTGCTCTTATCACCCTCTCTGTAGGTGTCCCAGGGAAGAGGAATGAGATGTACTATGAATGCTGCAAAGAACCATATCCAGATGTGACGTACACTATTACCATGCGTCGACGGACCCTCTACTATGGCTTGAACTTACTCATTCCCTGTGTTCTCATATCTGGCTTAGCACTGCTTGTATTCCTTTTGCCAGCTGATTCAGGGGAGAAGATTTCTTTAGGTAAGTGCTAAAATATTCATTTGTTTCATAAGCACCCTATGAAATAGAAAATAAATACCTCATGGTGCTATGGTGCTTGATGAATAAAGATTTCGCTATTTCACTAGAAGAGCAATAGAAGTACTTTTTTGATTGAAGGAACAAGGATAACAGCTTTCTGTATGGCATTACCACATCCTATGCTAAACACTTATAAAATCTTTTGAGCTGGGAGGAAGCTGAACTTGTTACTGGCACAGACAGCAGTGATAGTATTCTCTCATGCCTGTTGTTACGTTCTTTAGTATGTCTCAATGCATTTCACAGCTCGTTGACTCTCTTTTTCAGATAGGACATACTAGGAAGCAAAGAGTGACTGGCTGTGAACAGCAGCAGCTGGGCACTGGATTTTCACCTTCAAAGTTCAGCTCCCAAAACACCTAGCTATGAGTCCCCTGTGAACACAAAGGAGTGACAGCCATGGAAGGGCTAAAATGAGATTTACTGTTGTGTGTGTTGATAAAAATGGGAAGGGTTCTTCCAAGAGAAGATAGGGAAGAGCTGTAAATATACCAGACTGGCCCAGATGAGACCTTAAGAATTAATTGTGCATGATTCTGTTTCAGGACAGAGACTTGTAAGTTGTATGAAGTGTCCTTGGTGGGTTTTTTTTTGGTTAAAAAAAACCAGGTATCTGAGCAGCCTGTCTTACAAGAAGTAAAACACAGGCTATCAGGGGTATAATTGCTGTCTATGAAATATAGGATAGAGATAAGGGAAAAGAGTTATTTGAGCTGAAGTACAATGTTGACACAAAAATAAGAGCTAATGTTCATGCATTGACCTTTTGATTTCTCAGTATCAGGGTGGTTAGGTTTAGCAACAGCCTTTCCAGATAGAACAAAGAGCTTTTAAAACGGACTGCATGTCTTTGAGGGATGTTATATAATATGCAATAGCAAAACCTAGACTCCTGTCTGTGCAAGTCCCTCCTAGCCCTTAACAGCCATTTGGGCTTAGTGCAATGTTTTGGAAAAGCACTGTAGTTCACCAGTTTTGCAAGCTTCATTTCACTCAGCAGAAAAGATTGCTCCATTACTTTGAGAGATGCAAGGGATTGTGTTTATTAGAGAAAAGTGAGAAGAGAGCAGATAGAGTTGCATCTAAAAATGTTTGCACTTTGTGGAAGTTCTAATCTGCATTGACAGACATGAAGTCATGGGTTTGCCTTAGCTGTGTATCAGAACAAAGCTATATTTAACAGCAAAGACATCAGAGGAGCAGCTGCAGAGTTCATTTTCCTCATTCTTCCCAAACATGTTCACTCCCTCCAGGTATCACTGTCCTTCTTTCCTTGACTGTATTCATGCTGCTTGTGGCTGAGATCATGCCTGCAACTTCTGACTCCGTCCCACTAATAGGTAAGTTGATTTTCTCTACTTTGTGCGCCATGTATGAAGCCTCTCAAGAGCTGTTCAAAGCCAATTTGAGGATGGACTTTTTTTGTTACTCTAGTTTTGCATTCACCAATGTCAGGAGTAAATGTCAGCCTGGACTTCACCATGTGCATGTATGAAAAGGACCTATATGAGGTTATAAAAAGGCACTGGAAATATTAGATAAGCAGGTAGCTGCAAGGATTGAGAGGACATAGAATCAACACTGCAGAAAATTCATCTTTCTTCTTCTGCATCATCCCACCTCCCTCCTGTTACACAACTCCTTCCCCCCTTCCCCCTTCTCCTCCTCTTCTCTCTGTCTGAAGAGCAATTCAGGATACAACAGTCAAAATTCAAATATATCACTGGAGCGTTTTTAATATGTACTGAAAGCTATGGGACAGGTCATCATCCTGGGATTGTGGGCCAGACAGACATTGTTACCTCCTCTGTTTTTATAGGACCACCCCTTTACCTTGGTTTCATGGGGCCTTATTGCAGGGTAGAGAAAATAAACCTGTCCTATTTTACAAAATAAAAAAGAATGAACATTACCTGTGAGTACAAATCATGACTAAAGTACAAATTCTAGACAGTAGAAATGAACAAAATAGTCAACAATGTATCTAGATGCTGATGGAAGATGCACCTCACAACTGTATAATGAAAACCTCAAAAAAGTTGTATAGTGACTAGGAAAAAAAAAGCATTTACTCATCTAGCTTCATTATCTCTCTTCAAGGATTTACAGCTAGGCCTGACCCTGGGGAAAGAGGATAAGCATGCAACAGTAAGGACAATAGCACACGTAGGCAAGACCTCCTGAAAGCCTCCAAAAACTTAACATATCTTAGTGAAAGTCAGCAGGACTCTTGACTTTCAGTCAAACAGGAACTTCCAAAAAACTAACAAAACTGCTTTCTGAACATATACCTAGGACACAATGGAGACAGAAACAATTCTAAGAGAAACTTGTGTGTAGGTAGGAGACACAAGCCATCTTGAACCACTGTTGACATAACTTTGCTTTAACAAATCCCATTTAGAATTAGTAAAGGGATACACTTGCCTATGGCCGGTTCACTAGCTTTAACAGGAACAGTTTCTACTAATACAGTCCTCAATCACAGAAGGTAGCATTTGTACCAAGAAAAGCTATGAATAGTTACGTATTTTTACAGCCTTTGATGCTGTAATAACAATTTATGGTTATCAGTGAATTGCTCCCTTCCACAGTATTCCTAGTTTAAAGCCCGGCCCCTAACTCCTTGCTCCACTCTAAATTGTCAGGGAGACAATTATCCATTTGGCTTCTGGACCCAAACAGCAAGTGCTCAAAGCTGGGCTGTGCAGTTTTACATGATCTCGAGTTCTGAAAACCTTATCCTTACTCTAACAAAGTAAACATAGCATCTTCTCTTCACAGTGGTCTTACAGGGGATCCCAAATGGGATACTTTAGCTGCTGAACTGAATATGCCAGGTCATGATCACAGTTTTTCAGTGTGGTCTCTGGTCCAGTTAAAAGCCTCAGAATTAATATGAGGAAAAGGAGTACATTTGGAAAGCTTGTTCAATTTTTGAAGAATCAGCATGGTTAGCAACAGGTTGCAGGAATAAAGAAATCTTTTAAAGCATGTGGTTTGTGAAGGATGCAGATAATTCAATCTTGAAGTAGAAAGATCCCTTGCTGATCTGCTGAAACGTCACTGTTACTGGTCTTCATGCATGTGAGCGCAGAGATACTTTGACAACATGACTCCACGTGCTTTAAAAATCTGCATTATATTCTTAGGGCCTGAGTTTTCAAAATCAAACATGCATCCACACCTCTGTGGATCTGGATGAACCCTCAAAGCCTTTGGTGTTTCAAAGCCACTAATGCCTAACATGCTGTACTTACTTTCTCCTCCTTCTGACCTCAGTTTTAACTACTTAACTCTAATAAATATGGGAACAGCTGCTGTTGGAGTGACTTTATTGAGGTGGCAAAGGAAAACTGGTCTAATATGACACCAAGAAAAGTACTAGCTTTTGTGATCTGGAACATATTTATGGAGTAATGTGGAAATCATACCTTAGTTCCTCTTAGTTAAGGGGAACCTCAAATTATATTAGTAACAAACAAAGCACCTCTCAGATTAAATAATCAGAAGGATGCAAGTGGGACAAGACAGTTGCTTTTTTGTACCTTTGCAAAGTGGATCGCCCCTTCCTTGGTATGTCCTCTGCCTTCTCTCTCTGTTTGTAAAGCTGCCCAAAGCAGAGACTATCTTGCTCCACACATCCAACTTCCCCAGATGAGAGATTCCCATTTCTTGGTAGCCTACCAACTATCATCTTAATACATGTTAAGAACAAGTCCAATTCTTTTTCTGTAAAGAGCAAGTGACAAGACTTGGCCTAGGAATCAGTAGCAGGCTACTCAACCCCTTTGAGTACCGGGACCCTGATATTCCTGCTGCAGAGTTGTGGGTAGAGCTTTCCTTTCCACAGTGAGCCATCCACTTTCTGTGCCAAGAAATGTTCCAGTTGGACAGGCTGGCTTTCTGCTCTCACTCAGCTTTCTTGGGGTTTGCATTCACATCAGTAGCTAGCTGCTCCTTGCCCAGCAGCATGTCTGCTCCCACTCTTCTCTAGCACACCCTCCCTTTTGGGGCAACTATGTACTTTCAAAGCCCAGTTTTCAACAGCACACATCTATGCAAAGAAAGCCACCACAGTATTTCAGAAGTTGAATCCTGCCCTTCCACAGAGATGCCAATGAAAGGAGAAGGCTGAACCAGGGAAAGATGCCTCTGTTTCTGTTTAAAACATTAATCACCCATAGCGCAGTGATAAGCTCAACCATTTAAATCAAAAGCATTAAAGTCCCATGACATCTACGAACATAACAGTTTGGCCAGAATCCAGCACAAGACAACTTTATGAACAAGGATTCTTTCTCTACAGTGTACTGTAAGTCCCTTCTGGCAGATAAAACCTCTAGAGTGTAGCTCCTAAAAGACTTTCAGACCATGGCCATACAGCAGCAACTGTGTCCTAAACTTACCCTTCCTACTGTAGCTTAATCATGCCTTGCGGGAAGTGTATCTTGCTGCAGTTGTGATTTTACTTACTTTTAATTTTTCTCTTTAAAGTTACTTTTACCAAGAGTCCATGTAAGTAGGAAACTGGAGTTCATTACTTGAGGAAAGTACAGAAATGCAGAGAACTCCAGATGTGCTACGCAACTAAATTACTGGTCTGACTGTGCTAATCACTGGGTAAAACCGTAAAGCCTGTGTGATACAGCTCAGGTATATGACAATTGTTTTTTCTCTTTCTAAAAACCTATGTTATTATGCAGATTTGTTTTGCACTATAAATGCCAGTAATTTCATATGGATTTCATGCACCTTCCAGTCCTTATTATTGCACTCATCCAGTGCCTTACGTGGGAAGACATAATCATGTCCCACTGTGTTGATTTCCTGATTCAGCAACTAAATCAAAATTAAACAAATACTGTTATTAACAAGTACTGTTATTTTAATTAGAGCTTTTGTACAAGCTCAGGCCTTTTGAAATTAAAGGCCTAGGTAATTCATCTGAGAACTACATTTGAGGTATTTAGCTCTACACTGTAAGGACTATTTCTTTTTTATAAAGACATTGTGATCCATGTTAGGTGAATGGTTGAACTCAAATTATATTAGAGGTATTTTCAAACCTAAATTATTCTATTATTCTAAGTAAATAATAGTGGACCATCAGATCTGGTTTTGGTAATGGTTATATGGCCATCTCTGAGGAAAGGATGAGTTCCTTCCTTAGGCAATAGACATACGCCTGAATTCCTTTAAAGTCTTCATATCCCTGATCTGTTTCATTATACTGTATTTTCTATCCAAAAGCAACCTTATAATTAAGACTAGGAAATCATGCATTATGAAGTCACTAGGGAATAAATTCCCTGAAGTCAATACAGATTCCTAACTATAACTCTTTCCTTTCTTTACTATCCTTTGGCTGGAGCCTCCTTTAGATTACACAGTTGGTGGTCATGTGATCCCACATCCAGTGGTATCAAATAAAGCAGTGACCAGAATAAAATTTATCATGCACTGCTGTAGGAAAGTCTTCCATAATGCCTCAGGACAAGCTGATAGTTTGGGCTCATAGACTTAAAAAAAAAAAAATTAATCTCCTAATGTAATATTTAGTTCCTACCAAAATCAGCTAGTTTTTCAGAAAGACAAATCAATCCACAGCCCATGTTAGAGTCAGACATGGCCAAAAGCCATTGCTCTGGCAAATTTAGGTCAAGGCAGTGAGGAGCCTAAACCAGCACATCTTCCTGACTATTCTTTTCCCCTGCCTGCAATATCACCTCCAGAGGGGCAAAACTTTTGGGGCCACATGGCACTGAAAAGTCTGTAGGTGTCTTCACTTCCCCCCTCGTGCTGTGATTCTGTCTGCTGCCAGCACCAGATGCTTTGTTTTTAAGAAAACAGCAGTCCCCAGTGCTAGTAAGCCACAGTTTCCCCTCTTGTTCCATTCTGCAGTGAGACACAGGCTGTAAGGAACCTACTCCACCCACCCACATCCATCTTGCATTCACCTCTGGTTTACTGTGCTGCATTCCAACCACTGTGAGGACAGGGTGGCACTGTGTAGAGACAGACCCTAAAATGCCTGCTTTGTAAAATTCACACAGCTTTTTGCGCTTGTATTGATCCAAAGCTCTGCAGGGCTTGAGTTCAGGCCCCAGGTGGCACAGAAGGTACAGTCACAGAGAAAAACAGCCAGCAGCACCCACAGCTGCACTCTTTCAGCTTTAGACCAAAGCTGCAATAAGCTCTGACTTAGCAGCTCTCTGTCCATCCTAGCCTGTGCTCTGAGGAAGTATCACTTTCAAAGTACTTTGTCAAAGCAGATAAGGCATGCTTCTGCCCAAAAGCCAGATCTTGAAATGAGATGTTCGGATGTCTCAGGCCATCAGATGATTTGTTTCTTCTATAAACACTTTTTACACCTTACAATTCAAGGCTTCCTCTTGCACAGGAAAAGTGATTAATAACTTCTGATTGTTTCCATGCCACAATAATTTCAAAGTGCTGCAAATCCTTATTTTCTACCAGCTCCCTCCAAAATACCACCACTGATTTTGGATCAAGAGTCTGTATTTTGCTTTAAAAGGAGTTTATAGCAGAAAGTGTGGAACACCAGGAAGCTGGTATGTGGACAGTGTTTGAAAGGGGAACATGAGACTCATAAATATAAGGAACTGTCACTTCATATGATTAACATCCATGTGATGCTTGGCAGGATGTATCAAATAAAGCACAATAAAAATAAAGTTATCTCCATCTCCAGTTAACAAAACTGCATTTCTCTCTGTCTTATTTTGCTGAGCTCCTCTGCTTGCTTTTTTAAAAATCACAACACTTATTTGTTGCTTAGGGCTCCATTATGATGATATTTTCCAGCTGTGTCCCCTCTTTGCTGTTTCTTACCATGCCTACGCTATTTCAGTAAGCATGAACACTTTACACTGTAAATAAGTACTGTTGCAGCAGATGCTTGGGGTGATTTCTTGCATTTATTCATACAGCAAATGAGACTGCAAATTACTAGGACAGGGAAGCAATGTGGTGCTTTGTCACCTTCAGGAGTTACAGATTGTTTTAAGTTATGAACATAAGGCATTAGTTGTTCTGACTAGACAGAGAAAATTAATCTCTTATTATATTTTTTGTCATCTTCCTGCATGGTCTCAGCTGACGCCATCTCACTTTACTCTGCCTCTCTTTGGGTTTTTGGAGTGTTTTCCTCCCCTATCCTTTCATGGTTCTGCCTGTACCTTGTCAGAATCAGGACCCTGCTCAATCTCTTTCATGAAACAGAAATTATCATTCACAGCAGCTCTTATAGTTTTCATGATCAGTGATGCTTTTCCCAAAGCCAAGAGTCTTGAATGTTTTGTCTTTACAGAAAAAAACCAAACAAACAAAACAAGAGAACAGTTTTATTTTTCAAACTCCCACTTCTATTCTTCAAAAGCATATGGGAGATGAAGAGTTTCAAAACACAAGTACCACAATCGTATGTCCTCTTCTGTATTTCTTTGCTGTCTCTGTACAACAGTAAATCACAGGCTTTCTCCTCTATGTTTTGATTTTCTTGATCTCTGAGTAACTCTGCCATTGCCCTTTGTAGACTGCCACAGCATCTGCCCAGCACCAGGCTTGGTCTCTACCATAGGAAAGAAGGGTGTTTGGAAGCCCCTCTGCTGGTGTCTGAGGTTTTCAGGAACCTCCACAGGCTTCAGTTCGTTAACCTGGACCATTTCCAGAAGGAAGAGCGGTGAATATCTCATTCTGAGCTCACAAGAAGCACAAAGCATTCAGCCCTGAATGTCTGAAATTACAGGACTTAATGTGGCTCTAACCCAGTTATTCATTTCACATGCAAAACTTGATCTTTTCTGAAAAGATAGAATAGAAACAGGAACACCAGTGGGAGGCATCCAACATCCAACTTGATCAATGTGAATAACCAAGCACAACACTTTCCTCCTTCCCCTGGTATTTCACAGGAACAACAAGATTGTAACTGGTCACAATGCAGATACTCTGTCTCTCTTGTGATTAACTATGATAACAAATCTGGATCATATGATAACTGCTGAGATGATATTATATGGTATCATTGTTCAGTGACAAAATCAAGGCAAAACATCCATCCTAGGGATTTTGTTTTATTTACCCTCTTCCTAATCAGTCTTTGAAGTTAATCCAGTTCCACTTCAGCAGTATGTATTCCAAAACATCTCTAAAATAATCCTAAGGTGCTTCTCTAACATCAGATAATGACACAAAGCATCCAAAAATGGTACTGAATGCTCTTCAAATTATGAATTGCAAGTCATTGCCATCCTTTTGATATAGGTGACGTCAGAGTATGCCTGCAAGGGCAAACAGCAGTTCTCACTGACTTTTTGTAAGACCTTCTGACTATCTGTTGTTTTATTAGATCCATATTTGTTATGACAACAGCACCTGATCATCTTCTGATTGTGCCTGGACAAAGGATGACAACTCCTAGATGTTAAAACTGCTGTCTGGATAGTATGTTACATAATGCCTCTGGCAAAACAGAAAAGAAAATCAATTGTACAAGAGCAAATATTTCATACTCCTTGAAGATCCATCGAACATCCAAAACTGGTTTTTTGCTCACACATCTCTGCTGAAGGCATCATGCAGGTTTTAAAACCTATGAAGAGCATTTAGAAGTGACCAGTACAGACCTCAGTATCCCTGAGGAGTGTTGCTGTGTAAGTCAGGGTTATTGAGGAGCTCCAAAACACAGATCTTCTGGTCCATTTTCCTGGCCTGTGGCAGAGTGCAAATGAGCTACTTCCCCTCCAGAATGTGCCAGTCACTTCCAAGCTGTGCCTCAGAGCAGCTGAATTAACAGCAACCAGATCCCTGGTCTTTCACATGCATCCTGATCTGGACTTGCTGTTTCTGACACTTCCCACAGTGAAGGGAATTGTTAAAGACTCCAAGCTGACCTAGTAATGAGGAGTTACAAGTAGGACACAGAGAGATGTTTAGTGAGAGTTGCTAAGCATTTCCCTCCTGCAGTTTAAGTGAAAGGGGCTGAGCTTCTTTGTAAAATCAGATTTGCATTTACCTCTGCCAACAGACTCACATGGGCGTAGGACTTTGTGGCAGCAACAGCTTCAAAGTGATAAATGGATAAATGCTATAAGATTTAGGATGGTTCCTAAAATACTGCCAGAAAAGGTCTTGTGGCTAGGCCAAGGCTGTTGCTTCAGAGACCAAAGCTTGTTACTTGTCTCCCCCATGGCCCACCTCACAGGAGAGCATCTTGTTTCTGTGCTCAGCAACATCAGTGGAGACCCAGAAACAGAGTTTGCTAACTCAGGGCAGTGTGGGGCTAGGGTAGAGTGAGTGAAGATTGCAGTCCTGTGGCTCGAAGGTAAGTGTTATCCATGAACATTGTAGCTCAATCCTTTCAGCAGCAAGGCTTCTCTGCTCACAGGGTTGCTGGAGAAAGACGAGTCATGGTCATAATCAGAGGGGATGCTAGAGGTGAACAGGGGCAGCTGCCCTTGTAGCTGTCACCAAGTGATGGGTTTGAACTTGCTGGTGTGAGGGCAGAAGACTGTCAGGAACAGAAATGAGCAGACTAGAAGATTGGGCCATGCTTTTAGGGAGTTTCATGGAGGACAGCACAGGAGTTTTCCTTGCCAGTTCTCCTGCTGCAGGAAGACTATGTTTTTCTGCTGCCAGGAAAGAGAGGATGTAAGATTAAATCCTGGAAGGAAAGAGCAGAAAATGCTGAGTAAGTAAGGATATCATTCCAGAGCCAAGGATATTTTGCCGTGTGGACATATGCACTGAGTTCTGGGGCCTTTCCTTCCCTTATAGAGGAATGGTCACTGAAGCTAGACATGGGGTGTTGGCCATCCCTGCCTTGTTCTAGATTGTAAGGATAGTAAAGTTTCAATCAAAGAGACACATGGGCACGTGGTCTAGCAATTCCTTTATGACCAATGGCTATCAATTCTACCTTCTCCTGTCACAGAAAAGGAGGCTACAGCCTTCATCATATCTCTAGCTAGAGATGTGAAAGACCAGCAGCTGTGCCAGTCATTGCTATCTTTTCCCTCCACTTTCACTGTTGTCTCTTCAGGACTGGCAAAATCCAACCTTAGAGCAGTCCTGGGCATTTCCAGGACTTTGTGACTTTCTCTCTGAATACATCGCCTTCACCTACCTGGGAGGCATAAATCTACCTGCCAGATTTCACAGCTATCTTGTACACATTTGACTGCCTCATACTAACACATAGGGCTCAAGTACCATGCACTATGTCCTCCACCCTTACTTTCCAGCTGAAGACTTCAGTGTACCTTGAACAGGAGCACACCATTCCACCCCCTCAAAATGCAGATGACACACCCCCAGCCTCTTCCTTGCCTACCACCGGGCAAAGCTATAAAATATCTTTCTTTATGGGTTCCTGGCTCCTCTCTGGTTCCCAGTCTGGTCTTGAGAGAACTGTTTTCCATTTACTAGCAGATCTACACAGCAGTTTCCTGACATCTGTTCCTGTGTTTACATAAAAAGATCTGGGAGTGTCAATTCCTCTGCCAATCATTGGCTAAGATCTTGAGACAGATATTATCAGGTTGTTTCCAAGTTTAACCAGGTGACTAATTTTCGAAGGACACGAGAAAAATCTTAGCTAAAGCCATTTTAAATGGACCATTTCATGCCTTTGAAGTCTGGTGGTATCAAAATGCGTAGAATTTAAGGAAGTTATTTAGTGACTCATGGCAGTAAGTAAACCAACAATATCAACACTGCTGTTACTATTACATGGGAGATGTATCAGCTTCCCTGAAACCTGGTTTGGCTCTGCTTCTGTCTCCTTGTTGACTCTCCTCTCTATGAATAAGTGCAACAGAGACCTTTAAATTCGTCTTACCCTTGGGACTATTCTTCTAATCTAGATGCATAATTCATTTTGTCATGAAAAGCCATACCTCTTGAAGCAATTGCAGTGTTGTTTTCAGAAAGGCCTTATAACCTCATTATTATGAACAAGCTTTTTGCTCCTGAAGCAGTGGGATTTGGTATTAAGAAACACAGACAGAGCAAAACTTGTTTTGGAGCTATGACTGAATTTTTTACTTTTCTTTCAAGCTGTGGGAGGGAGGGCTGGAAGAGGCTGCAGCCTGCAGCAGTGTGATGTGCTCTCCCACATTGCACCATTATGTCAGCCAACAGTAATGCTCCCTGGTATTTTGCCACTGAAACCTTCAAATGTCATTACCCCTGTGGGTAATTCTGCTCTACACTCCAGCGTATCAACCTCACTCCTGGCACGAGGAAGCTGTATGGCCACTTAGGAGATATGGCTTCAGTCCTCAGTTCTGGCTTTCAAGATCTTGATTTCTTTCCTGCACAGCAGATTTAAATTTAGCATTCAAGAAGGCTGTAATGTGCTTTCATAGGAGCTAGAAGAGGTGGTCTTGAGGGCTAAGAAGAGTAATGAGAAATATGCCTAACCACCTGTGAGCAGTAGTGGGGCAAAGGTGGGGAACTGGTGACACTTTCTGAAGGGATCCAGAGGTGTCATGAGGACAGCATCTCCTTCCAGCACCTCTGCTGGTACCATGGGAAGCCTAGGACTGGGATGCTGGTGTTCAGTGGGTGTTGTCAGCTCAACTTCTCACTGTCCTGGCACCAGGCACAAGGCTGTTCTTACTGTGAGGCCCTACACTCCTCTTCAGGGACAAAAACCAAACAGTTTTCACCTTTCATTTGCTCTAGCCCTTCCCTCACAGGAGACGAGGGAGCTGAGCAGATACACTCCTCAAATGCTCGAGTGCAACAGACCAGAGAAGAGGGTGTTCACATGTGATGCAGTGCTACTCAAGTGTAGATCTTGAGGCATGGCCAAGGAATATTATTTGCTCTTTGTATTTTCTCCCCCTTAACCAAGTCCTCCTTTTGCTTGCAGCTCAGTATTTCGCTAGCATCATGGTCATCGTTGGTCTGTCTGTGGTGGTAACAGTGCTGGTTCTGCAGTTTCACCATCACGACCCCCAAGCAGGAAAGATGCCCAAATGGGTAAGCAGTTCTGGTGGTAAACACTCAGCAAGTTACTACTGAAAGAAAAGAAAATTGTCTAAAAGCTATAGTAAACTTGTTATAGGTGAGAGGCAGAAGTTGTTCTCCATTAATCTGAAGAGTCACTTACAAATAACATAGTTGATACGTTTGCAATTGAAGGGAAAGAACAAGCATACTTCGCTTTCCCACTAAAAACAGTTTCTCTTATTGTTCATTAAAAAATAGTTCCTCCTATTTGGCCTTTCTTTTTGACCTTATGATGGAGTGGTTGAGTCATGACAAAGTAATCTCACTCAGCACCCACTTTGCAAGAGCTAATCCTATGGGCAGTACCTTTGATTTCTTATCCAGCAGACACCAGCACTGACAGAATGTGCTAAACAAACATTAGTCTCTACTGGGCACTTTGTCTGCTTCCATCTGATCTATTCCCAGTGCATTAGCATGTGGACCCCCTTTTCTCTACAGCAGCACACTTTGTCAGCCCACTGAGGTCTTGCACCAATGCCAGCTGGCTTTCAAATGGAAGTTTTCCTTAGGATTTTCAAGTTAAAAGAAAATTATTCTTTTTCCCCCCTCTCCTTTTCGCCATAGATTTTAGAATAGGTAAGGTACGCTTGTGTTTACAAAACGAAGAACAACAAAAGCAGAAGCAGATACAAATAATCACAATCAACTATCTACCACCCTGTTTTCACAGGAGTCTGGTTGTACAACATCCTCTGGTATCTTGCTCACCACATTTGTCATGCTACACAATTATCCTGACATACTGGATAATTGGATATCACATGGTTACCAATGTCAGCCCAAGTTCAGAACTGCTTTCTAATTACTCTCTTAAAATAAACTGCAGCTTCAATGCAAATTTTTTTTGAAGTCCAATAACAATTAAGCATACTTACAATTATTTCCCAAAGTGCTGTATGATTTAAAAACCTCTTATTTTCAAGGCAGCAGAGAATGTGAATTCTGGATGAACCTGCATGTAAGCAAAACCTGAGGGCACAAATCTGGGGAAACATGCTTCAGATGTCTACATGAACAGAGACTGCAGCAGTGTAACAGACCCCATTTTATTGCTTTGTCTGCTTTTTGAGACACAATGGCTTGTGTTAGACCTTCTCACAGGCCCTGCAAGTCAGCTCTTGCTCTCTACCAGTCCCTTGTTTTCTTGGCTGCAAACACAGTGTGCTCCAAATTCTCACTCAGGAGGAACCTTGTTCGGTGGCCTGACAGCTGAACTGGCATACATTACAAAACATGCCATCAGGAAGCAAAAACTGTGGAAAGCATTACTGGGAAGTGCAGATGATAGACTGTAAAAGCTGTAGACCAGACAAGCTGACAGGGCTGAGGGATCTCAAGAGGAAAAGAGTGAATGCCAAGTGTGTAGGGAAGAGGCTGACCCCACAAAAGGAGGCATTTTTACTCTACAAGACTCAGTTGTTAGAAGGCTCAGTTGTTAGAGTTCATGGCAGTCTCTATTTTTTTTTTTTTTATTTTGCCTGTTCACCTGTGTCTGGTGTTTCTTACAGAGACATCTTGAATGACTTTCTCTCAGTAAAAAAAAAAAAACAATCTGAAGTGAAGAAATAACTTAAGAAAGAAGAAAATTTTTTGCATTAAGTTTTTCTGCATTTCCAGTACCAGCTGCTGCCCTTACCATCCTCTTCCTGTCAGAGCCAGGCATCAGTTTATTATAAACTCTAACCCTGATTAATTGGATGTTGTTACAGGATTGTTTTCACCTCCTGCTTAAATGGATTTGTCTGCTGGAGTCAGATGCAGGGGGAGGCACTGGACAATTGGGCGTGTGTGGGAGCTTCTGCAGACACAGGAGATTTGACTGGATGCATTTCCTAAATACCTGCTTTCTAAACCATTTAGAGTTGATCCGTTTATTTTCCTTGCCTGTCTCGCAAGGGGTCTGTGCTTGCGCTTTGCAACAGAAAAGGGAGGAGAGTGCCTGTTAGTGTTTATCCTCTCTTTAGGTGTTCACATCCCTTATGCCACTGCTTAGAATTGTGGCTTCCATTCTATTAATCTTTGATGACTTACAAACCAGCTTTTTCCAAGAGAAGAATTTAAATCCAAGGTGTTCAGACAGGGCATTTGTTGGCTACTCAGTTGAGAAGTGAGAGCTGCTGGCTGATTGACACTTTGGATAATGTCTGCTGAGCTAGCATGGAAAAGAACACTGAAGAAGGCCCAGCTAAAGAGCTGTTTGGGAGTGGGTAACATCAGGCATGGACTACAGCTCAACTGACCTTTCTCTACTGACAGCCCAGACTGTTGCATAGGAAAGACATATGGAGACACCAAGCACTGAGGGAAGAAGGGGTTTTGTGGGAAAAGGCAAGAGAACTCCAGCACTTTGCTGTGCCTAAATCAGGTTTGTTATGTTTCAGGCTTCTCTTTTAATATGCTTCAAACCTGGACACGCACAGTTTTGCTCAGGTGCAGATACCCCTTATCAAGAGAGCTTTAACTGGCGACTCTCTGCTCTGGCCTAGGCCAGGCAGGTGGCTGTGATGGGAGCTAGCAATACAGCTGCATTATAGTTAGAAGAGGCTCACAGAAGGGTTGTTGTCCTCTGAAGACAGCTGTACCTGTGTACTTCCATCAGAGAAACCCATATATGACAATGCAGACAGTATAGATTCAAATTATCATACTCAGCTGTTTTGCAAAAACCTGTATCCTGCAGCTGTCTCTTGAATTAATTGGTATGACAAGAATAGATTGATGCCTGAATGTCTGTGTTTTCAAGGAAATAGGGCATTTGAAATCCAAGCTAATTAAAAGCTGTGTTACTGTCTTCTGGGTATTTATTTTTCTGTGGGAAATGGGTTTGACTGTAGTTATAAATGTAATTTCCCTAAGGAGTAAAAACTCTGTCTTGAAAGAAAAAGCAGCATTCCTATATAAAAGTGCTTTTTCATATATCCGTTCAGAGTTAAGGCAGACATATTAACATTTTCTAATAAGAAAGTTTATCTGACTTAGTGTTTTGGAATTTCATAGTCCTGGAGAACTAATTTCTCTCTCCCCTTTGCAGCTGACACTGTTGATACATTGCTAGCAATTAAGACCTTTATTTTGTTCCATGTTGTCCCATTTTGTGTCCATGAGCAGTCTGAACACATTGTAATTAAGTCAGCTCAATTAAAAGCAGAATCAGTTTTTTAGGCAGCAACACTATAGGTTGCTATTTGTTTGTGGTGACTATGGAGGAAATAATGAAATATTTAAAGCAAAATGATAGGAATAATGGGAAAACAGTCTTTCAGGAATGTCATAATTTAAACCCAGCCAGCACCTAAGTACCAGACAGCCACTTGCTCACACCCCACCTCCCTTCCCTCATGAGGATGAGAATCAGAAAAATCTCCAGCACTTTGTGGGTTGAGAGAAGAACAGCTTAATAATTGAAACAGAATACAACATAATAATATGAATAATATTAATTATAGTAATGAATAACAATAATGAATATAATAATAACAGCAAGGAAGAGAGAGAGAGAATAATAAAATGCAAGAGAAAGAAGTGATGCACAATACAATTGCTCACCACCTGCTGCCTGATGCACAGCCTGGTTTTGAGCAGCAATTGACAGCCTCCAACCAACTCCCCACACTTATATCCTTTTGGAATATCCCTTTGGCTAGTTCAGGTCAGCTGTCCTGGCCATGCTTCCTCACGGCATTGTGTGCACCTGCTCACTGGCAGAGCACAGGAAACTGAAAAGTCCTTGATTCAGGGTAAGCACTACTTTCCAACAACTAAAACATCAATGTTTTATCAACATTATTCTCACATTGAATCTAAAACACCACACTGTACCATCTACTAGGAAAAAAATTAACTCTATTCCAGCCAAAACTATGACAATGATGAAGAACAAAACATTCATTAGTGGGAGCAAAATGGCTCACAGAGAACGGCACAGGGCTGTGACCTAGAAGAACTCACAAATTAAAAAATTGTGTAACTGCCTTTCACTGGTCATTGGCTTTGGCTATTATTATTATTATTCCTATCTGTGGTTATTAATGCTTCCTCCTTTCTGAAATTATGCTCGCCATTACAGCAGGAACTCAAAGTGCTAGCTGTAATTTCTCTATTCCTGTATCTGTACTGTGCAAACACAGGAGTCAACTTTTCCTGCATCTAAAACAGCTTTGGAGGCAAAGTGTGGTCCCAAGTCCAACATGACCAAAGTAACAGGAGAAGGGTTACACAGGGAGTCCTTCTGAGTCAAGGCTCAAGAGGGAAACTGCAGGCCACATCTGTTCTCTCCTTGATGTCAGATTATTTGGCTTGTAGCCAGGATGATAAAGTCATCAAAGATGCCTGTCTGCATGGAAGGTCCCTCTCAAGCACATTGCAAATGTCCATTTTGTATGTGTAACACGTGGAGGATCTTGTAATTACAAGATTTTGCTGATTTAGTTCGCTGCTCTTCACACAAGACGTTACTGAATCCACAGCTTTTTTCCTGCCTTTTGCAGTTAACAGTGTTACCAATAGGAATTCTAGGAGGCCCAGATTTCAGACAAAACATCTGAAGATCAGTTCACTGGAAAAAAAACCTGGATGCACTCTCCGGAGTTAGCTCACTTAATGACCTTGACAAGAAACATATGAGGCACAATCTGCCATGTGCAGGTTAGAGCACTCATGTGATGCACCAGCACACATGGAAATGACAGAAGCTGATAGTGGCACTCAGACTTTGAACTGCTAAACATAATTAATTTACTCTTTTAAAAAAAGCCTGCTGTATTATGTGGTTGAACTCCTCAAAGGAGTATAAAATAGCTTTCAAAAAAACCACCAACGCCTAACCAAGGTCTTTTATTTAGATGTAAACAATAGAAATGGGGGTGGAAAATGTTCTAGAATATGTCATATAGGGATTTTTTTCAGAAAAATCTAAGCATTGTCCCCCCAAAATATTTAACTGTACCTCTTTCCTTACAAGCTGAGAAATGTCTGAAAACCATCCAGCCAGTTTTGTGCTGCCTGCTCAATTGCAGAGATCTGGGATTGTTTGATAAAGATGGGTCTTCAAGAACCATTTTGTAAAGTAAGATTTTACGTCTCTTTTTCTTGATAAGCTGAATGGGCATTGAATACCTCTGTGTTCGAGACAGATCCAAAAAAAGGCCATCCTTGGTAAAAAGGTAGACCCTTGAAGAAACGTTTTGAAAGCAGATAGCTGGAGAACACAGAAATCCATCAGTATTTCTAAGAGACTGTGCAGCCTAACTGTAATAGTCACAAAATGTTTCAAAAACTTTTAAAATGCCGAGGAGCCTCCTGTATTCCTGCCATGGTAACTCTCTTTCAGGTCCGTGTCATCCTGCTGAATTGGTGTGCTTGGTTCTTACGAATGAAAAAGCCCGGGGAAAACATAAAGCCCCTCTCCTGCAAATACAGCTATTCCAGCCACCACCTGAGCGTAAACAGCATGGAGGTGAACGTCCTTCCCGGGCACCAGTCCAGCAATGGCAACACCATCTACAGCTACCACGCCATGGACAGCCCGTGCTGCCCCCAGAAGAACGACCTGGGCAGCAAGGGTGGAAAGATGACATGCCCCCTAGCAGAAGATACCGAGCTTGTGCAAAAGAAAGCTTTAATGGATACTCTTCCAGTGATGGTGAAGATCCTGGAGGAAGTCCAGTTCATAGCAATGCGGTTCAGGAAACAAGATGAGGGTGAAGAGATCTGCAGTGAGTGGAAGTTTGCAGCTGCTGTCATAGACAGATTATGTCTGGTTGCATTTACCCTTTTTGCCATCATTTGCACATTTACAATACTCATGTCTGCTCCAAATTTTATAGAAGCTGTTTCAAAGGATTTTGCATAAGGGTTTCAAAGATGAGCATGATAATCAAAAAGTGAATATTGCCAGTAATTTTACTAGATAATTTAACTCAAATAGAGAAGTGTACTTATATGTGCTAACATACACAGAAGGGGATTAAAATAATTTCAGGACATAATTATTCTGATGTTAGTGATTGTAGTTACTGAATAGTAAATATATTGAACTCTGTTACTTATTTCATAGACTAGTGCCACATGTAATTATGTCATGATCTGTGGTAAGTGATAGACAAGAATTCAATACATTACAATACTACAATATATTTATTACAAGTTAACACTAGTGTCAATGTGTTATTATGAATTTGTGAACCTTTGGATATTGTTAATTTAAGTGATCATTGATGACTTTAAGTTTTGCATAATTTTGTTGTTTTCAGTACATTTGTGTTTTAGAATTATTGTTTGGTGTGTCTGTGACATGCACTACTCAGATTTGAAAGACATATCTCCACAGTCTCATGATGCTGTATAGTGTATTTATGAAAATAAACTGTCTTCAAATTAGCTCGAACTAGCACAATGACTGGAATGTTTTCTTGGTAAATTTGTTAAGAGTGTATCTTTCTTGGAAAATAACCTTTATTTTCTTTTAATTAGGAAATATTGGTTGTGAAATTGAAAAGAAAATTCTTCCTCCTTGCTGATAATCATATATATCGTTAACAATGCCTTCTTAGCTGCGTCACTTCTCAACTGTTTCTATTGAAACTCTACTTAATTTAAAATATCTCTGCTCTCTTGGAACACAGTTGCCAACCTAGTACTGACTAACTTTGTGCAATTAGGGCAGAATCTTGTGTCTCCATAATATGTAGGAAATGGTCCACAGATTTAATTTGGCTCAGATTTCCTACCTAGTCTATACCACCAAAGTAGTATCTTTCGAAAATTCTATTAGTACAGTCTCCTTTCCATGTAGTTGGTAGGCTTTGTTAAAAGGAGTGTATAAAAGACTAATTTTATTTTGCTAAACTTTAATGTATCAATGTTTATTATCAATTTGCTGTGCCTAAATATCCTCTAATATAACGTCCATGTATTAATAAAACGTAATTGAACTATGCCACTTCTCGGAATGTAAGGGGAAAAAAAAAAGCGCTATTCTCAATAGCAGCTTTTTTCCATCCAGTACTGTGGGTGGGAATGACACCTCTGTTGTGTGATTTTGTTTTCCCTACTGATGACAGCAGAGCTACAAAAGAACATCGTGGTCTGATATAGACACCTTTCCTCTTTGGGTAACACAGCACTTCTCTGAATGTTCACTAGAAGAAAATAACAATCTATTTTCTTCTCTGGCTAACTTTCAACTTCCTGTTCTTCCAGGGTTAGTGAAAAATTAACATTTCCCCTTATCTGCATGATGGGATCCTTCCCACCATCACTGTTGGAGAGAAAGAAGATGATCATGATTTTTCTCAGTGGAAAGCTGGTAGTTCTACAGACTGAAGCAATATGCTACTGTTTCTTTAAGGAAAAGGTCCCTCAGCTTTTCCACTATTGCCTTTACTAGGGGGTGATAATAGACTTTAAACAGAGACTTCAGTGTTTTGAATGTTAAACCTCTGTAGCTATAAGATTAGATCATCACAACCAGGGATTTATCATACTTCTTGGAGTTGTGTTCAAAAAAGCACCCAAGAAGGTCGACCAAAGAGGGTCCTGACTACAGTGACCTGTTTTGTATTTCACATAGCTTTCGTGGTTACTTCAGCTCTGGCTGCAGCTCCAAGTGGTAACAATGGCTGTTAGTAAAATCCCCTACTGAAAATTCTATCCATATTTCAGAGAGATCTTCTTTTTCTTCTACTAGGCTCTAAGTAACTCTTTCCAACCCTGCAGGAGAAAACTCCCATTATATCTGGTTCTTTCTCCTGCCCATTTTGCTGCTTCTTTGCTTACAAAATTGTCCTTGTTGAAGTACAGAATGTAATTCAAGAGGGTTTTTCCTAATTGAAACACCTCAATGAACAGCAGAATTAGTTTGGGAGTTTGGGTTAGTTATACCAGGCTCTTCTCTTGGACAGCAGCTGAAATACTCATTTCATTTTTCCATTATTTAGAAGTCTAAATATCCAATTATTTCTGCAACTTGTGATGAAGGATACTAAATGAACTTTGGGGCACTTGTTCTAGGACCACTAATATTTTTGCTTGAAAAGCATTTTTTTAAGGTAATTTCCAGTGACAGGATAAAAAAGGTAAAAGCTAATGTTAAAGGACACAGTCACAATAACTTAGCCTCCTAATGCAAAGCATGTTCCCTTATCTGAAATGAGTTGTTGTATAAGAGTATTTTTGACTGGCTGCATACACCTTAGGATCAGAAGGAGGATGAAAACTATCTGAAAACAACAGTNGTGCAAATAAAAGAATTCCATTTATAGGCTATGACTTTATACTGTTAGATTGCCAAGGCTGGATTGTCTCTTATGGAAATGTCCTAAAACTCAAATTGTATCAGTGATACACAGTGTACAACTCTTTACACTGGACTGAAACTACTTGCTGATTACTTTTTCAGATTACATATGAGGCATATTCTTTTGCTATCCACTTATCACTTGGCCTTTTGAAAGGTAATAACATTGTAACCACAAAATTTGTAGAACGAACTGGAGTAGAATAGCACAGAAAATGGTTACTGTACATAAAGAACATTGCAGAATAAAGTGTGAACCAATTTAAGATTTTCCTGAGAGTTACAGTGCACTTGGAAATATTGATACATACTGATTCACAGCTCCTCATGGCATCACCAGTTAGCATCGCAGTTTATTTAATTCCAAGAGAAGGGAAAAGTCCCAAATTTATCGCAAAGGTTAAATGACAACAAGAAACTAACCCATAATATCCTTTCCAAAATCCAGGCAATTACAGAAATGTTACTTAAGGAGTAATGACCTTACCATCCCCTGGTAACACAGGAACATGATCATAAAGGTCCTTGTGCACTTTGTCTTGCTGAGGAGCACCTTATTTCCCAGAAGGCATGGTAGGTTTCTTCTGTGAAGCTACTCAGCATAAGAAGATGAGAATCTGCCCTGGTTTATTCATCAAATGTAAAGAACTGTTCATACAATCAGATGTAATTTTTACTTTGACTCATGAGTTATCTTAACTATACCCAAGGCAATGAGAGCTTTTTCGTTCTTGTTAGAACATCTTTGTCTTGCAAGTTTCCTATTTTATCTGCCACCATAAGAAATACAGCTGTATAACTTCCAACAGTGAATATCAAGTATTTCTGTATTACAGTAAAGCTACATACTTCTTTCATTTGAAATTAACTTTTCAGTATTGACAGTAATAAAGAAGTAGAGGATCATGATCTAAACCCATTATTGTAAATTGCCATGTGCCTAGGAAAAGACGATGCTGTGAATCAAAAGAAAGTTAATGAAGAACAGGACTAATCTGGGATTTTAGACAATAAGAATGTCAAATACTGAGAAATCCCCAAATACTGTGAAATCCCCACAGAAATAAATAAAGGCAAAGCCTGCTGAAAAGCTTTCCCTTTTGTGAGGCTCCTCTTGGCAGAATTTGGAAGGAAAATTTAGAACTCTGTAAAACACTTGGTGAGGTTACATCTGGGTTAAGAGATTGCGCTAAGCAGTCATCCTCTGGTTGAAAGGCTTCCCAGAATTATATATTTAGTTCAGAATTAGATGCTAAACAAGGGTTTCTTGGTGTGTTTCGGTTTTTTTTTTTCTTGATGACAAACAGACTAAGGGAGAAAGGACAGGAAACATATGAAACTCCAAGTTTCAATGTAGGTTACAAAGCATGTGCTCAGAAAGCTGTCTCCTTTTCTTTCTTGTTGAATGAGCTAGAGAATACGAAAGGCTTTGCACCGTTGAAAGTAGAAGTGCATCTTGGGTTTGTGTTTGATACCACAGCTGTTAAAGCTACACTCCATCACAACTGCTTTCTGCCACCATTTCAGATGGTCTTCAGATCTCTAACTCTGACTCCTTGTCAAGTCTGTTGAATCATACAAATAATTCACACCCTTTTCTCCTGTCTCAGTATGGGAACAAGAGTAGCTGTGTCTCAACTGCTTTCAAAAGGTGCTTAATCGTAACATCCAATAACAGAGATTTCAGTTTCCCTAATATATCATTGGCATATTTATTATTCCTTTTTAATCTCTAGCATATAAATGAATCTAGTAGTCTCAATCACTTAAAAAAAACACATTTCATGTGACAAAGCAAAATGTCAGAATTGTTAGCTGATTAAGTATGAATAAAAAAAGCCTTCATGGTGATAATCATGATCATTATTAGCAATCAAAGTCCTAATCATGTCACAGTTATTTTAATGTTGGGAATATCTTGATCGTGTCACAGGCACAGTTTTGGAAAAGAAAGTTCACTATTTCTTCAACACATAGAGAATTTATTTTGCGAACAGAAGCCTCTGAGTTGTTACACAGGCTGTCAGCAAGCTGCCCTGTAGACTTTCATTTAATGGAAGAAACTGATGAAGACCTTCCCAAGTGAGGCATAGTTTTGACACAGACCAGATAGACTTGTCTGACTAAAGGAAAAAATGTGTTGAACAAAGAAACCCGCAAATACAATCAGAATGCAGGAAAAAAAGAACGGAATGCTAGTAAAAAAACATGCATTCATTCTGATGGAAAGCTCTAAAAAGAGATATAATTAAAAAAAAGAGAAAGTTAAACGTTTTTGGTTTTCAGAACACATGCTTAACTCATATGGACATTATATATTCTTGGGTTTTTAAATCCATTTATGAGAGAAAACAGGATCTGAATTCCAGACCAAGGACAGCAATATGGCACTGGGCTTTTAGGAGTATCTATTTCCTTATATAGAAAATTATTTTTGTTGAAATAATTTGCATGGTTATACAACATCCAGGAAGGGAAAGTATACATGACACAGTACAGTGAGATCTAATCAAAATAAATTTAAAGATCGTATCTGTGACACTCTTGGCTTTCAGACACATGACATTGCATTCCAAAATTTTCAAGGCACATCCATTATTAACATTCAATGATGGAACATAAAAATGGGAAGGTATCCTTAGGGATCTCAATATCCTTTAACTGTTTGCATCCCTCAAGGTTAAAGACATACATTCAGCTGTTTTTTTTAACAAATAGCACTGGGGGTTTTTTTTTCCCAGAAATTTCATGCCAAAAAAAGGAATTAAAAGGCCTTTTTCACTAAAAAAAGGCATAAAAAGCAAAAGAAAAAACCAAAATAAGTTTTCTTGTAGTGTTTTGTGAAATTGTTGGGGAGAAAAAGCAGTCTTGATGGTGTTTCAGGTACAGATTTCGGAAATCTATGAAGTACAGCATTATAGTAGGGCAGATTGTTGTAGGACAAGGGAGAAGGGTTTTAAACTACAAGAGGAGAGTTAAATTAGATGTTGGAAAGAAATTCTTTCTGTGAGGATGATAAGACACAGAAACAGGTTTGCTAGAAAAGCTGTCTATGCTCTATCCCTGAAAGTGTTCGAGGCCAGGCTGGATGGAGCTCTGAGTAACCTGGTCTAGTGAAAGGTGTCCCTGCCCATGGAAGGGTCTCTTCAACCCAAACTATTCTTTGATCCTGGGATTCTATGGTTCAGTGACCCTATGTCAGTACACATAAGACATAACCTTTCACTTAACATCCTAGCAAAGGTTTAAATTTCATCTTTTGTGCATTCAAATGTTCACTTTCCCGCTCAAGCAAATGAAGGTTTTGAACAGAAAAATGGAATGTCGAAGAAATCCTTATCTGTCGTAGGCAAGTTCCTGCTCTGGTTATGGAGTGCTGAATGTTTGAGTTGCAGACCAGCTTCACAGTTCCTCTATAGTTCCGACTAAGCCACTGGGACCAATGGATTCATTTGCATAGATGAGGAATCTCCTGTGACTGTGTGTTGTGGTTTAACCCCAACCAGCAACCAAGTACCACATACACCCATTCTCACTCCCTATCCCACCAGCAGAAAGGACTGGGGAGAGAATCGGAAGG
>VWZT01015847.1:34683-46773 GCA_013397055.1 Pachycephala philippinensis
CGGAGGGCCGGGATGTTTGGGGTCAGAGGGCCGGGATGTTTGGGATGGCTCTGGCCACGCTGGCTCCTGCTCCTCTCCAGGGAATGGGTGTCTGCCCATCCCAGCATGGATTTCCCCAATTGTGGATCTCTGGTTTAGGTTTTTGGACTCGGGCAGCCTCAGTGAGAGGGGCCAAGGACCCCCTGGCCGTGACACCCCCCCGGAGCCCCCCAGGCTGGAGGGTCCCCCTGAGCCCAGCAGGGCCGGGTAAGGAATGGGATAACCCCCCTGCCTTCTCCTGAGGGATGAGGGGTCATTCCTTGGGCATCTTCCCCCCGCTGATAAATATTCTCCCAGGTTCTCCTTCTCACAGAATCATGGAATTGCTGAGGTTGGAAAAGACCTCTCGGATTGAGTCCAAGCACCACCACCACGTTCAGCACTAATCCATGTCCTCAAGTGCCACATCCGCACATTTCCTGAACATTTCCAGGGCCTGACAACCCTTTCCATGAAGAAATTTTTCCCAATATCCAACCTAAACCTCCTCTAGTGCAACCTGAGGCCTTTTTGTGCCTGATTCTAGTGTGGCTTTATTTTTCCTATAAAACCTTTTACCATGGTTTTATAGGAAAACCTGGGAGAAAAGATCCTCCTTAGCTGGAGCCATCAAACCCTGTCCAGCTGGACTGCCAGGAGTTGCTCCCTAGACTTTAAATTTGGGAGCAGAGGGTCTCTAGGGAGAGCCAAACTGTAAAGGTCTCGTGTCTTGGCAGGTCCAGCTCTGTTCCTGGAGGGAGCAGCACCCCAGCTCCAGAGATTCCACATGGGAAGGAGTCCGACCCACGCCGGGACAGGTGCGGGGCACCAGGACATTCCCTCACACACCTCCAGTTCTCCTTCCTGTCCTGTCCAAAGGCATCCAAATGCTCATTTCTTGGATCAGGCAATTCAGAAACCAGTACAGGCTCTGCCAGTGCCACCTTTCCCCCTGGAGCACAGCACTGCAGGGATCTCCCACAGGGAGTGCTGCAGCTCAGCATCAGAAGGATGTGGAGCTGCTGGAGCAAATCCAGAGGAGGCCCCGGAGCTGCTCCAGGGCTGGAGCCCCTCTGGAGCCAGGCTGGGAGAGCTGGGGGTGCTCACCTGGAGAAGGGAAGGCTCCAGGGAGAGCTCAGAGCCCCTTGCAGGGCCTAAAGGGGCTCCAGGAGAGCTGGAGAGGGACTGGGGACAAGGGATGGAGGGACAGGACACAGGGAATGGCTTCCCACTGCCAGAGGGCAGGGATGGATGGGATATTGGGAAGGAATTGTTCCCTGGGAGGGTGGGGAGGCCCTGGCACAGGGTGCCCAGAGGAGCTGTGGCTGCCCCTGGATCCCTGGCAGTGCCCAAGGCCAGGCTGGACGGGGTTTGGAGCAGCCTGGGACAGTGGGAGGTGTCCCTGCCCATGGCTGGGGGTGGCACTGGATGGGATTTAAGGACCCTCCCAACCTAAAGCATCCTGACACTGATCCCGTGGCAGTCACGGTGTCCCTGCATTTCCCCCCACAGTGGACGGGGTCAGACACAGGTGCCAAAGCTCCTGACAGCTCTTTCCTCCCCACCAGGATCCCTCTGGAGCATGAGGAACAAACCCTTCCCAGCACAGACAGTCCCCGTGAGAGCCTGGGGGGCTGGGGGCCCAGCGAGCCCGCCCCGGTGCCCAGGTACGGGGGGGACACCCCTGGTTGTGCCCGCAGTGCCCCTCTCACCCTCGTCCTGTGCTCCTTGAAGCACTCCTGGCTGAGGGGCTGGAGCCAGGAAATTTGTCTAATCCAATGACACTGACCACAGGAATATTGGGAAGGAATTGTTGCCTGTGAGGGTGGGGAGGCCCTGGGATAGAATTCCCAGAGAAGCTGTGGCTGCCCCTGGATCCCTGGCAGTGCCCAAGGCCAGGCTGGATGGGGCTTGGAGCACCCTGGAATATGGAAGGTGTACCTGCCCATGGCAGGGGTGGAATGGGATGGGCTTTAAGGTCCTTCCCAACCCAAACCATTCTGGAATTCCATGATTCCATGATCCTGTGGATCTATTAACAACACAGTGCCCCAGTTCTCCCTGTTCCCTGCAGGAAGCAGCAGGACCCACCCTCAGCACACCCTGAACCCTCATGTGAGCTGCTCAGAGCAAAGATAACCCACTGGCTTTATGGTCAAACTGGTTTTAATCCTTCAGCAGGTCTGACTTCAGCTCCCAGGAGAGTGTTCCCAGTGCCCACGAGCCCCAGCCCCCCGTGTCCCTGTTCCAGGACCGCCAGGCCTTCGGAGGCTCCGTGCCCAGCCACAGGATTCCAGCCTACGTGGACAGCCAGGTGTTCAGCACCAGGAGGTGAGGGGTTTGGGGATGAGGGGTTTGGGGGTGAAGGGTTTGGGGTGAGGGTTTGGGATGAGGGGTTTGGGGGTGAAAGTTTGGTGATGAAGGGTTTAGGATGCAGAGACAGGGAAAGCTGCTGGCATGGAAATATCTGCTAGCAACTCCACTCTAGGTTGTACAATCACTGGGAAAAGGAGTGAGAGCAGGATTTTGTTCCCAGAGATGGCAAAAGTATTAAATCAGAGAAGCAGGGCTGTCCCAGGATGGTGCACCTGGACCAAGTGCAACATGAGTAACTTTGGGGAAGGCATTCCTACATCACCAGCAGCTCCAGGCCTTGGGACTTACACTGTCCTCCTGGGAGCCTTGGGATGCTCCTCGACCATTTCACAGAATCGTGGAATCCTGGACTGGTTTGGGCTGGAAGGGACCTTAAATTCCATCCCATCCCACCTCTGCCATGGCAGGGACACCTTCCACTGTCCCAGGTTGCTCCCAGCCCCATCCAGCCTGGCCTTGGGCACTGCCAGGGATCCAGGGGCATCCACAGCTTCTCCAGGCAATCCTTTTGGGAATGCTTTGGCTTTGCTCAAGTGTTGGGTTTGGAGCCTGCTCTCCTGGCTTTGGAGTACAAAATGGGCACAGGGGAAACGGGCAGAGCGTGGGGGGAATGCACTATGGAATCATGGAATCACGGAGTCCTCATGGCTGGAAAATGCCTCTGTGATCCCCAACTGTCAATCCAGGGCTGTCACAAGGTCACCACCAAGCCACGGCCCCAAGTGCCACATCCACACATTTTCTGGATGCTTCCAGGGATGGGGATCCCTGGGCAGCTGTGCCAGGGCTTGGTGGTGCCAGAAGCCCGGCAGTGACTGTGATCCCAGTGGGCACTGCAGAGATTCCTGCTGCTGCCACGTGCTCAGGGCTCTGTGTCCCTGGCAGGCCCAGCCCGGACCCCAAAGGCAGCGTTTATTCCGGGAGCAGCAGCCCCAGGAGCAGCTGGTACGACAGCGCCAGGGGGCACGGGGACTTCAGCCCCCCGGCAGGACGGTGAGTGCCAGGCTGGGACCCCAACTTCCCAAACCCCAGAGATCCCCACTGCCACGTTTACTCGGTATCCAGAGGTCCTGATCCATTTGCTGATTCCCTGGATGTGAGCATGGCTGTGGAGTGGGAGGCGTCAGTGCCCAGCAGGGAGATTCCAGCCGAGATTCCCACCCCATGTGCCCAGACTCTGAGCTTGAGACTGTTCCACTTCCTCTCCCCAGCCACGAGCCCCTTCCCAGAGATCCCAGCATGTCCCTATCCCAGAGAAGCCACAGGGTGCCGTTCTACATGGACAGCCTAAACCAGAGCAGCTCCAGGTAAACGGGGAGTCACAGGGGCTCTGAGGGAAACTGCCCAAAATCTGTGGAAAAGCAGCCAGCAGGCAGAGCCCAGAGCTGAGACAGGGAGGGTTGGTTTCCAGGGAGTGGATGCATGATCCAGAGGCACAGAGCAACTCTTAAACCATTCCTGTCTGGGCTACATCCAGAGAAATCTCTGGAGATTTTTCACTCAGGCCAGAAGAGAGGGAGAGGAGAATGGGGAGCTGGTTCCTGGCCAGGAATTGGCTACGGGAAAACAGAGCAGAGAGAGAGGGTCACTGTCCCCAGAATGTCAATGGTTAAATGATGGAACTGCTCCCAGAACAAGGCTGTTGGAAGGGGCAGGAGGTATCCAGTGTGGAATACCATTATCCTGGGCTCCCTGCAGCCCCTGCTGGCAGTGCCAGCCCATCCAAGTGCTGTCTGACGCTCCATGGAGCCACCAGTGCAGGGCTGAGGGCTGGATCTCTAACAGGGAGTGGGTTGTGGGTGTGAAGAGGAGGCACAAGATCCTTGGATTGGCTCCAGGAAAGGTTAGCCCATTCCGGGTCTCACTGCAGAGCAGACGGACAGAGCTGTTTGCCACAGTTTTGTTGCATTCTTCCTTCAAATCACAAAGTTGGGGACAGTTCCATTGGCTCTGGGAACGTCCCCATCCCCATCTCCTGCAATTCCTCCTGGGCCATTTCTCGCCCTGGCTGCTCCCAGCCAGGCTCTGTGACTCACTCACCCCGTCCTCATTGCAAGATCTCGTTGGATCTTCCCTCTCAGGGCCCTACAAGTGAGACTTCCCCAAATCCCTTCTCCAGGGAAGCAGTCCTGTCCTGTGGCAGGGGTAGAAGGAGAAAGGGATTGGTTTGGTCCATGATAAGGCCTGGAAAGGGCTGTGGCTCCATCTGCCCTCCCAGCAGGGGCAGCCACTCTTCTCCTGGCAGCCGGTTTGGATCCTGCCGTGGCTCACAGACTTTCCCTCTCTCCACAGGCTCCTGTCCAGTTCCAGTGAGAGGCTCTCCAGCTCCCAGCACAGCTCTGGGTACCAGCCTGACTCCAGCACTGCCGGGTAAAGATCCAAGGGGGCACAGTCCCCTGGCTGCAGGATGGGGCTGGCACGGGGCCATCCTGCTGGGTGAGGAATTCCAGCTGTGGCACCTGGCTGGTGTCACCCACAGCGTGGCCAGCGGGGTCAGGGCAGGGACTGTCCCCTGTGCTGGGCACTGGTGAGCTCCCACATGGAATCCAGGGGTCAGTTCTGGGCCCCTCAGGACAAGGCAGATCCTGAGGGGCTGGAGCGTGTCCAGGGCAGGGAACAGAGCTGGGGAAGGGGCTGGAGAATTCCTGAGGGAGCTGGGAAAGGGGCTCAGCCTGGAGAAAAGGAGGCTCAGGGGGGACCTTGAGGCTCTGCACAGGGAACAGGGACAGGAGGAGAGGGAACGGCCTCAGGCTGGGCCAGGGGAAGTTGAGGCTGGTGGTAAAGTCACCATCCCTGGAAGTGTTCAGAAAAGATGTGGGTGTGACACTTGGGAACGTGGTTTGGTCATGACCATGATGGTTGGGTTTGATGATCTTAAAGGTCTTTTTCAACATTAATGTTTCCATGATTCCACGACATAAAAAGAGCCCGTTCTCAGTTTAAGGGAAAAAAAAAAAGCGGTTTCTTTCCTTAGCCATGACAGGGCTTAGTGTAAGAAGGGAGGATTAATCCCAGCTTTTAGGCAGCAGTGGAAATGCACCATGGAAAAAGGCTGATTAGTTCCTGTCAGGGCTGCGGGCACAGGGCTCCCCTCGGCCTGCCCGGAGCTGCACCCGGGTGGGGCACGGAATTCTGAGCTGGAATTGTGAAGAGGCAGGAATATGCAAGGGAGGTAGAGACATCCCCAACCACGCCAGCAGCAGTTTGCACTGCCTGATAACCCGGGAGACGTTCCGGTGGCAGACCAGCCCCTGGAAGCAGCGCTGTGCCACAGGGGTCGGTGTTAGCGGGGGAGCCGGGAGCTCTCTCCGTGCCCATTGTGTGCCTAATCCTGACGGGAGCTGCGACAGACTTATCCTTCCAACCGGCGCGTAACTGGATGAAAGGGTTACATTATCCATCCCATTCTTCCCAATTAACTCGATTTGTTTTGGTGGGGTAATTAGAGGAGTTGTTATTTCGCAACAATGCTCGATATCCAGGATTTATTCCAGAACAACAGCATCCCTCTCCGAGCCTCTCCCGCACGCGTTCCGTGTCCGGGGGCACACGCGGCCCCCGCCCGGCTCCTCCCGAGCCGCAGCCGCTCTTTTCTCATGGAAATGCTTCCCGTTTTCCCAGGAGAGGCATCCTCTTTGTGAAGGAGTACGTGAACACCGGCGGCTTTGCAGCGTCCCCGCGGTACGGCAGGTACGGAGTGCTGGGGACACCGTGTGTCACAGCCGGGTGTCACAGCCGGGTGTCACACACGAGTGTCACACACGCGTGCAGAGGCTTTTCCACCTCCCACATCCCACCAGGATGGAGCAGCCGGAGCTCCTCAGCCCCAGGGGGTTATTGGGAGGGCAGAGTTTGCCCTGTGGGGTCCTGCCCTCTCCTCCCGCTGCGGTGGTGACAGCAGGACCCGTGTCCCACTGCTCCCAGGGGACAAGGAAGCTCCTGCTGGTGTCGGAGGTGGGTGAAAACACCCCGCTGCAGGTTTGGTACTGTGAGGCTTCACAAATGACTGGAATGCGTGAGGGGAATGTGGAGGGTGAGGGGTCTCACTGGAAAAACTTCATTATATGAGTTTAAAAGAGTTAAATTACACCGTTTTCAAGCTTAAATTTTCAGTCCTTTGTGTTCTGCTCGAGTGAAGCTGCTCCAGACTGGCCCCAGTGTGACAAGAGCAGGATTTTGCTCCATGCACACCATCCTCACAGTGATGTGGCACCAGTTCACACCAGTTTGAAGCTCCCTGCTGGCACTATCCTCCCTCAGCGCTGTGCTGGCATCCCTGGGGGGGCTGATTAAACACTGTAAATCTCCAGCCTGCCCCAGAGCTCAGCAAAGCTGCTGTCAGCAGCCAAAGATAAGCCAAACATCCAGGAAACCCAGGCAGAGAGGGAACACCCAGCTGGGTGAGACCAGGGATGTGCTCCATGCCTTTTCCTGCATAACAGTGCAGGATTTGGAGTTTTAGCAGTGAAAAGCTGCTATTTGTAGGGAGCAGGTGTAAACATGAGGGCCCTGGTGAAGCCAGGAGAGTTTTACCTGGAGAGTCCTCTCTGGGGCTACCTAAAGGTTCCTCTTTGTGTCCTGGGAAGGCACTTTGAGGGCCCTCTTCCCAAGGAACAGGTAGCTGGGATATTCCAAATCACGCGGTTAATGATTCCATCTGAGATTCTCTTCCCATATATCACTGTCCAGTGCTGATATTTCCTTCCTTCCTTCCCCAGCAGCAGCCTCGTGGATTTGAGTGACCTGGAGAGAAGCAGCTACAGCCACCACAGTTACCTGTCCAGTGCTCCCCTGCACAGGTAGGACAGGGCAGGGCTGCCCGGGGGGGGTTCATCAAATTCTTAATCAGAAATGGTTTTAAGGGTTTGCTTTTTGAGGGCGCTGGTGTGTGTTTGGTGGAACAGCAGCACAATAAATGGAAACACAGTGACGTTGAGTCCCAGGCAGAGTCCAGAGCAGGCCACCAAGGTGATCAGAGGGATGGAGCACCTCTGCTATGAGGAAAGGCTGAGAGAATTTGGATTGCTCAGCCTGGAGCTGAGAAGATTTGGGATGACCTCATTGTGGCCTTCCAGTGCCTGAAGGGAGCCTGCACGAAAAATGGAAAGGGATTATTTCCAAGGGCCTGGAGGGACAGGACAAAGGGAATGCTTTCTCACTGAAAGAGGGCAGGGATGGATATGATATTGGGAAGGAATTGTTCCCTTTGAGGGTGGGGAGGCCCTGGCAGAGGGTGCCCAGAGAAGCTGTGGCTGCCCCTGGATCCCTGGCAGTGTCCAAGGTCAGGCTGGACACTGGGGCTTGGAGCAGCCTGGGATAGGGGAAGGTGCCCCACGGCAGGGGTGGCACTGGATGAGCTTTAAGGTCCCTTCCAACCCAAACCACTCCATGATTTGACTGTAAGATTCTGAGGTCTGTCCTGCCCCACTGCTGTGGTCTCTGCATCCCAGGGACAGCAGAGTCCCTCTGCTCTGTCACTGCACACAGCCACACGAGTGGGAGCAGGTTGCTCATGGAGAGCAGCGCTGATGGCTGGGAAAAACCCCTGGCACCAGCGCTGGGACTGGAACCAGAGCATCACAGAGGAACCCCCTCCCCTGCTCTTCCCAGGCCCAGTGAGCCCCTGTGCAGTTACTGCAGCCGAGAGATCCGGGACTGCCCCAAGATCATCATCGAGCACCTGAACCTCCACTGCCACGAGTACTGCTTCAGGGTAAGCCCCAGCGCTGCTGGGAACTGCAGGGATCTTCCTGCAGATTCCATCCTCAGGCTTTCAGAGGGATGTACGTGGGGTGTGCCAAATCCTTGCCTCACATCGGGACAAAAGCAGTCAGGCAGTCACAGGTGTCCCCTGAAGGTTTTCAGGTCCTTGAATAAATATTAGACCAAGGAGAATTCTTTGTGATTGGCAGCACCCTCAGAACACCCTCATGTCCTTGCCCCACCATCCTTGGGGCAGACTTGCTGCTCTGTGGTCTCTGTGCTCTCGTGGAGGTGGCTGAATCCTCAAACCCGCAGGGTTTCCAAGGAAAGTTGGTGGGGATGTGGGGAGGGTGGGAGGAGGAGGGATGGGGAGTGTGGGAGGAAGAGGCCTGTGAGGATATTTGGCTGTTGTAGGGAAGTGCAGCCTCAAAGGTCACATCCTCACCCCTTAACAAAACGATGCAGAGACTGTTCCTGTGCCCCCTCCGCTCTGCTGTCACTGCGTGGGGCTTTGGTCACTGTCCAACCTCCTTGTTTTCCCTTTGGCAGTGCGGAATTTGCCACAAAGCAATGGGAGATCTCCTGGATAAAATATTCATCCACCGGGACATTGTCCACTGTGACAAGTGCTACGAGAAGCTCTTCTAGGTGGGTGTCCAGGGCCCCTTTCCAGAGCCATTCCCGGAGGGATCACTGGGTGAGAGCTCAGAGTGCACTGAAGAAGGGCGTTTAACCCTCACATTTCCAGGGTGAGCGGGCAGGGATCTTCCTGAAGTGTTCAGTGGGAAGCAGTGACCTTGTTGCAGCATTAGCTGCAAACTCGCTGGAGCTGTCCCGGGGGTGTTGGTTGGAGCCAGCATCTCGGTGACAAACAGGCTGTGGTGGCTTCCCGGGGGTGACAGGCAGAGGCTGGCTTGAGCGATGACAGAAATGTCCCTCAGAGGTGGAGAGGCCTCACGGAAGGCAGCTAAAGGTTCCTCCCCGTGTCCTGGGCTGACCCCTGCAGGGGCTGCGGGCGGTGCGGAGCGCTGACATTCCCCCGGCAAGGAGGCCGCTCCTCGGCGCAGGTGCAGCTACTCCTTTACCTAAAGCTCCTTTGAGGTGAAAACCTTTGGGAAGAGGAGAGCTGTGCATTCCAACAGGAGCGGGTTGGACACGGTTTGGTTTGTCTGATTATCTGGAAGGAGCAGGAGGCGCCATGGCAGGCACCAGAGCTGCGGTGCTGGGGCTGGGAGAGCTCGTGTCCTCCCGCTGCCTCCCGGCACAGAGCAGGAGCAGGGAATGGGGCTCCCGCCTGGCTGCTCCCTGTGCCTGTAATGGGATGTGACTGGTGAGGCTGTGCCGCCCGTCCCCGCACGCTCCCGGCTCCTGCACCGCCGCATTCCAGGTGGGACCAGCCCTGCTGAGCCGCGCTCTGTGTGCTTGCAGGGTCCTGCGGAGCAGCCCGTGTCCCGTGCCTGGGAATCCCGCAGCTCCTGCCTGGCTCGCATCGCAGAATTCCTGCTCCCGCTTCCCTCCAGTTCTTCTCCCTCCCGCTGCCCCGTGAATGAGTTCAGCACCCGCCGCTTGATGCTGTCACCTGCACCAGAGGAGTGTGATGGGAAGGGGACAAGGCAGCCTCATCCTCAAGGATAACATTTTCCGGAGGTGCTGAGCCCCCAGCCCGGCCTTGGCTGCCTGAAGATTCCGAGTGCTCCCGGAGCTGGGAGTCAGGCACAGCCCCTCAGCTTTATCCCAGCTAATTGCCACAAGTCGCTCCCGATGATATTTGTATTTCTTTCCCTTGTGCAGCCAGGCTGTGTGAGCTGGCACACAGGCACTGGGAGCCTAAAACACTAAATTTGGCTTCTTGGGAGGGTTTGAATTTAGTCCTTAGCGAAAGCCTATTTCTGCTTCTTTCACCCCCAAATTCAGCCTAGAAATAGCTTCTGCCTGATTTCCATTTGCTTTCCCCAGGCTTTCAGGAGCACTCGCAAACTCTATTCTAATTGTGTGTCAGCTTTAATTCCCCTTCCTGCCTCTTCCCCGAGGATGCTGCAGCAGCACTTGTGGCTGCTGCCTGTTTGGGGAGATAACAGTGTCCTTCACCTGGTGTTTGGCTCGGGCTCTGAGGGCAGGTGTCTCGTGCCAGAGCAGGGGCATCTCAATTCCCCCTCCTGACAAAGAGCTCTGCTCAGCTGAAACCCCCATTTCCCCCCTCACCAGGGCTCTGCCCAGATCTCGCATTGCTGTGAGTTATTCACAGCCCAAATGCTCACTGACAACACTGAACTTCCAGTAAAATCAGAGTTGTATCATTTTAGCCCTTAACTGAGAGCTGAGAGGTTGGGAATACTGAATACTGAAACCTGAAAGTCAGCTGCCTTAAAAGTGTCCAGACTTACTGTTTCCTCATGGGAAGCAGTAGGAATCATAGAATCCCAGAATTATTTGGGTCTAAAGTTCATGGGCAGGGACACCTTCCGTGAGCCCAGGGTGCTCCAAGCTCCGTCCAGCCTGGCCTTGGACCCTTCCAGGGATCCAGGGGCAGCCACAGCTTCTCCACAGACAGGGTGTGCCCAAAGCAGGGGTGGGCTCAGCACAGGGCTTGACAAACCCACAGGCTCACGTTCTGCAGAGATTTCAGTCCGCTTGTCCTAAACTCCTGTGATTACCTGGGGAAAAGGGAGCCCTGATCCCCCGTGGGCTGTGTTTGAGAGCAGCTGGGGGGTTCAGCCTGGAGAAAGGAGACTCGGGGGGTGACCTTCTGGCTCTGCACCACTCCCTGACACAAGGGTTTTTTCCCCCTTAAAGACATGTATCACCCAAAAGGAACCTGCAGCTATTATAAAAATGTTATGCTTTATCATTTGTATTGGTTGAGCTTTGAAGAATTGCTGACCTACACCCCACGAACAAACAACAAATGAATTATTCAAAGAGGTGAATCTTCCTGGTGTTTGTGGAGAAGGGTCACCTGCACACAGGTTTTTCCTACGTGATGGATGAGGTCATGCATTTTCTTTCACAAAAAGATCTTATTTCTCTTGGGATTCCGCTGCTTGTGGGGACAAATCTTGACCAGGTTATTTCACGTGAAATCAAATAAATAAATATATATATGTATACATATAAAGGCTATGAAATGTGCTGGTGGTGACTGAGCAGAGGTGGAGGCAAACCCATCCTGGCACTGCAGCTCCCATGGTGGCACAGGGAACTCTGCTTTTGGAAATCCCGTCTTCTGCACAGACCAAACATTCCCAGAGCATCTGAAAAATTAACAACGGAGTGACAAAATTAACTCTAGCCCAGCTGAAACCAGGACAAACCTTGAGGAGTGTCAGTGCTGGATGTGGTGTTCAGGCCTACTGGTACAGAAACGAGATTCTGCTCACAGCACGTGGCCTTGGTGACTGCCAAACATCCAACGCTTATCAGGAGGTGCCACAGGGTGTGTTTGGGTTCCAACAGGCACATTTGGGGGGAGGATGTCAAAGAATGGTGCTAGTTTTATTGTTGCCTGATAAACTGTCCTGAAGAGACGTAACACTCACCGGAGCTTTGGGAGATCCCAGCTAAGCTGTATTTTGTGCATTTTTCTGGATCACATGCACAGGGAGAGACCCTCTCCCCTCTCACTCATCCCTTCCCTACTCAGCCCTTCTGCCCTCATTTGCCTCTCTCTCTCCCTTTTCCCTCACTTCCTCCCCTTACTCTCATACCCTCTCACTCACCCCTTTCCCCCTCACTTACCCCCTTTCCCTCTAATTCCCCCTTTCCTCCCTCACCCGTTCCATTCCCCTCTAACTCCCCTTTCCCCCTCTCTCGCCCCTTTCCCCCCACCTTGGCCTTTCCCCTTCGCTTGCCCCTTTCCCCCTCACTTACCTCCTTTCTGCCATCCCTTACCCCTTTCCCTCTCACTCCTTTTTCCCCATTCACCACCTTTTCCCCCTTTTAAACCTTTTCCGGCCACTCACCCCTTTCCCCCCCCCACTGATCCCCCGTCCCCTC
>VWZT01015849.1:0-66866 GCA_013397055.1 Pachycephala philippinensis
ATGATCTGGATGAGGAGATTGAGGGCACCTTCAATCAGTTTGCAGAGAACACCAAGCTGAGAGAGTGTTGATCTGCTGGAGGGCAGGAGGGCTCTGCAGAGGGATCTGGACAGGCTGGANGGACAGGCTGGATCAGTGAACTGAGGCCAGTGGTCTGAGGTTCAACAAGGCAAAGTGCAGGACCCTGCCCTTGGGTCACAACAACCCCTGCAGCACTCCAGCCCGGGGGAAGAGTGTCTGGAAAGCTGCCTTGTGGAAAGGGACCCAGGAGTGCTGAATATGAGCCAGCCTGTGCCCAGGTGGCCAAGGAGGCCAGTGACATCCTGGCTTGGATCAGCAGCAGTGTGCCCAGTAGGACCAGGGCTGTGACTGGCTCCCTGTACTCACCATTGGTTCACCATTGGTGAATCTTGAGTCCTGTTTCCAGTTCTGGGCCCCTCACCACAAGAAGGACACTGAGGTGCTGGAGTGTGTCCAGGGAAAGGCAACAAAGCTGGTGAAGGGTCTGGAGCACAAGTCTTGGGAGGACCAGGTGAGGGAGCTGGGGGTGTTTAGCCTGGAGAAAAGGAGGCTCACAGGAGACCTTATCACTCTCGGCAACCACCTGAAAGGAGGTTGTAGCAAAGAAGGGGTCTGTCTCTTCCCCCAGGTAACAAGTGCTAGGACAAGAGGAAATGGCTTCACGTTGTGCCAGAGGAGATTTAGATAGGAAAGATTTCTTTACAGAAAGGGTTATCAAGCATGAAAACAGGCTGCCCAGAGGAGTGATTATGTCACCATCCCCGGAGGTATTTAAAAGAAGTGTGTATGTGGCACTTAGGGACACAGTTCTGTGGTAGCTTTGGCAGTGCTAGGTTAACAGTTGGACTGATGATCTTAGAGGCTTTTTCCAGCCTAAAGGATTCTTTGATTCTATGATTCTAAAGCTGTAATACACTATTTTTGCTATTTTCTTAACTTTATTTTTCATTTCTTGACTACATCTAATTCATCTGAAAGGTAATTTTCCTAAGGTAGACAAGGAAACTAAGATCTTGATTTTTCAGTTTTAAACTTAGACCACATGAGACATCTCACTATTTCTGACCATACTGAAAACTAGAGTAATAAAGCCTGTGGGAGAAAAAAGAAAATTAAAGCAACATCGATTTTTCACAAAGAAAGTACCCTAGAAGAAAAGCTGTCAGTCACAGATGACAAGAAGCCAGTTGCAGCAGAAGCGTGAAATGTGAGCATCACTCTCACACTACTTTCTGTTTTTTTAAAATAACAGATGAACAGTCATTAATATTTACTGTATTTCAAATTAGTCAGATAACACAATATTCAGCCTGAAGTCAGATTAGGCAGCAGCTGGTTAGACGGATGTCATCTGTCAGGAGCTGTTCTTCTAAAAGCCACTAATACTGTCACTGAAAATTACAGTCTACAAATCAAAAGAACGTAAGTGTTTGAACTGAAACACATATGAAATCAGACGGTTCCCACTGGATTTTCCCCATGTGCTATTACCTCCATGATCAATTCACACTTCAAGTGACAGAAACTGCTGAGAAAGCAAAACATTGCTTGCTTTCTATCCGAGAAGTATACTTGGAGCCAGGGGACATATTTTTAGATAATTAAAATTAATTTTCCTTCCTTTTTGTCAAGAAATATTAAAATCAACCTGCTGTAAAGCAAATTGCTCACTCACTCTTGTACAGGACAACAGGGGCAAAACTTTGCTGCTATTAGAAAAGTGACAACATGTTAGCTGCAAGTGAGATAAAATCCTTTTCCATTAGTAAATTCGGTAACATTGAAATACAACTTCTTCTAATAGTATTAAAATGAAAACAAAGACCATTCATGCGGAACTTCAGTGAGTGTTCAAAATACATGTCAAAATATTGCTTATACAGCACCAAAAATCCCCACAAGTTTTACACAATGTAAGAATCGTCATTCCACAAAAACACTAGCATAGCACTTAAAACATACTTTTAAGTACTGAAGGGTACTAAAACACTAATTTTCTGTTTCTGATGAAGTGCTGAGAATATGAGCATTTTGAAATGGAGTGTTATGGTAGGTATGTCCAGAAATCATTCTTCTTTTTTTGTCCCATCAAGTTTGTATTTGGCAGGTTTTTCCCCCCTTATTTGGAACAGAATGGCTAAACCTAGAAAGGTATTATTGCAGTAAACAGTGTCTTTTGAAATGCATCATCCTCATTTTGAGGATATAATGCTGCACAATAAGCAGCAAGAAAAATGCATGGATGCTGCTTCCTTGCTAATCAGGGAATGCCAGCAAGAATTTTAAATTAATAATCAGTGTGCAGCAGTACTGGCTGGGTGCCAGCTGGAAGCTGAGCGGGTTTGCACAGAAGGGTGGGCAGATCCCTGCTTGGCAGCACTTGGAAGGCGAGGCAGGAGTGTGCCCTCGTGGTGAAGGCAGCTCCTGCAGACCAGGCTGTGACAGCACATGAGTGATGGTCACCAGCACAGTGGAGGCTGGACCACAGGATCTGCAAGGAGATGCCAAGAAAGCTGGGCCTGTTCAATTTTAACAGGAGGCTAAAGAGAAGCTTGTTGTTGTCATCTGTGACCTAATGGGAGGGCAGAAAGAAAACAGAGCTGGGATCTTCTGGGAGGTGACCCACAAGTGGGAGGAGATGAAACAGTCACACTAATTGCAACACCAGGAAGTCAGGTTAGGCTTTGGAAACACGTTTTCACCTTGTCAGCAAACACTGAAACAGGTGCACAGAGAGGCTGTGCAATCTGCAGCCTGGGAGATGCTCAGATCCAGACTGCACAGGCCCTGTTTGCAGCAAGGAGTTGGAGTTGGTAACTCCCGAGGTCCCTTCCAGCCTCAACCATTCTGCAGCTCGAGTGTTTTGTTTCTCACTCTCCTTGGTGCCTACATTTCAATAGCAGATTAAAAGCGTTCAACCGAGGCAGGGTGGGTATTTCCAGCTGTGAGAAGTTTGGTGAATACAGACAGAACCTACCAGCTCAGCACGCTGCATTTGGCCAAATTTAACCTGGTCTTCTGTGGGTCACCACCAGCCCTTTGTGGGCACAAGCAAGAACAAGGACCTGCCTTCCCTTGCACCTCCCTCTCTCAGCATTGGGTCACATTGTGCACTGCCAAATGGAATGCCCAATTGGCCATTTTGCTCCCTTGGCTAGCAGGGCTGGACCCCTGAATGCCTTTTTCACCTCCTTTGCTAAGAGACACATCCTCTTCTGTAATATCCACAGCTCTGCTAACAGCAAAGCTGCTCCCAGCATCCAGACTGCTCCTTGCAGCAGAGGCCTTTGTATTACCCCTTCTCCTCTGACCTGTCCTTTTTTTCTGGCAGGGTTATCAGCACACTGACCCCATTTGTCACAACCAACAATTCCCTGTGCTGAAGCCAGGGAGAGGTGGTAAGAACAGCCATGGCCAGGGAAGGTGGGAGGTCACACTCCTCTGCAGCACCACCACGATCTTACATCAGCTAAAATCTGTCACAAAGCCACACTTTTAGGAACCAAAAAGTATGGTTAATCATGTTAGCTCTTACATGAGCTGTAACAACAATTACTCAAACAGAACTAAAAATAATAGCTCCATTTTGATCAGATGAACCTCTAAATTGTCAAAATAAAGCCTAATATTTTGCTTGCATTAAAGAAATCACCAATTAAATTTGAAAACCTCCTGGCAACATGCTGTTATTTTAACACCACAACAAAATATTTCTTGAGATGGTATGACTGCATGTAATACCATAACAACTTCCAGGACAAGGCACCAAGAGAAGAAATCCACTACTCTGGGAGAGGGCAGCTTCTCTCTTAGTGCACTGGAAAAATCAGCAGTGAGGAGGGCACTAACCAACACCACCATGGCAAATGCTGCAAAGGCACAATGATTTACACTGCTGTAGGGAGCACTCCAACACACACATCTACCACAATCTCCATGAACAAACCTCAGTAAGAAAAGGGAAACATGCATTCAAGGCTCACAATGGCCAGACCTCTCAGTATCATTCCACTCTGCTTCAATTTTACTCTGTGTTTAACTGAAGGTGAGCCTACTTCACTTGAGCTACAACCCACCTCACTCTGCTGTGACCACAGTTTTAATAATAATAGCTAACCACTATGGTTAACAGCTTCCCAGGCTCCACAGGGAATGAGTTTTGCAGGGCCAACTTTCTACTAACAACCCAGCCGCCAGAGGAACCTACACGCTCTTATCTCCCAGTGCTCTGTTACACACATCACATGCTTTTCCTCTTTACATGCTTGTCTGGCTTCATTTTAAAAGAAATGGGATCAGATTTTTCACAACAAATCCTCAGGCTCACACTTAAAGCTGATTTCCTTCTCCCCAGAGAGGGTATTTGAGATTCCCCAGAGACTTCAAAACAAACTCTAGCAAAAGGTAGGAAGAAAATCACTAGATGAAAAGTAATCACAAACCATGTTTTTCAAAAATGATACCGGAAAATTAATTGAGATTAACTAATTTTTCTTTACTGCTTAATTATCTTAAGCAATTACAAATCATTTGCTTTGCTGGTAGCTGGTGCTATGGGTTTTGCTCACCAGACCTGTCACACACCCATAGTCCTGACCCAGGCAAACCTACTATGTATACTCTTTATCACAAAGTTTGATGTGAAAAACCATTACCCTTTCTGGGCAACCCCCTTCCCTCACATCCCCAACATTCCCAGTGCCATTTTTCCACTCAGTGTTTCTTTCTAACAGGGCAGCAGAAAGTGTAACTCATAGGCCTCTGCCTGCTTTCAGATGCTCATAACAAGGGATCTGGAACACTCCTATCAACTGAGTCATGTTTAAACACAAGGATTGGAAGATCTTCTAACAACACCCTCTTTGTGTGTATTGTTCCGCATCTGGGATAGCGGGCACTGAACCCCACACGGTTCCGGAATCACAGAGTTTAAAAGAAAAGGGAAAAAAGTTTGTCACCTCAATTCTATAGCACTCCATGGAAGAAAAATAGGAATATTAGTGAGTAAACCACAAATGTGCACTCTGTGCAAGCCTTGTAGGAGCGTGGAACTTTGCCAAGTTCCAAAATGTTGTATGCAACACATAAGTCGTTATCAGGAAAAGAGTTTCAGATCTTAATTAATCCACTGAGGCTTCAACCCATGTCCCAGTAATCACTCAGCTGGTGATGACAAAAAGAAATAGGACTTGAGAGGCTCTCACAAAACAGCTAAAAATAAAACTGGATCTGTTTTTTATGTTTCCCTGCACATAAGGATCTTGCTTTCAAATTTTTACTTATTTATAGTTTTTACTTCATGCAACTGACTTTGTTCTTCACTCAAAACATAAAAAGAGGCAACCACTTCTCCTAAAACTATCAAATATTTTATACATTATGTTGCATAATACTTGCACACCTGAGAAGACCAGCCTACGTATTTCTGGAATGTGGATTTCTATCCAGATCAACCAATATGACAATATCAGCAGCCAGTGAATGTAATTACCATCAGATTTTCTACCTCAGAACAGATAAGCCTAGGGAAAACAACAGAATTAAAAAGTGATCTGTACTAATAAATAATATGATGGGAAGATTATCTTGAAAGAGGTTCACTGCTACATCAGACAGGACATTTGATATTGTTGGGTTTGAACGCTTCATGATTTTCCATTTCTAGTAAGTTAGCTAAGCTAACAAAAAACCCCAAAGAACAGCAAGAGAAGTGCAGCAGTGTGCCTTAACATTTTCTTACATCACTGTAATTCAGAAAATGTAAAAAACATTTTTCAAAAATGTTCTCAGATTCTTATTGCTATTTTACCAGTGATTTAATAATTTTCATGGGGGGGGGGAAGTCAAAATGAAAATTTTACCACAAAAAGAAAGAACAAAAATTAAACTGCAAAAAGGGGAGCTCGGCAATACTAAGGCCAAGGAAGCAGAAAAGGATTTTGCAACATATTGTGATTTTGAGAGACTTTGATTGATATCAACCTACCAAAACATTTAAAAAATAATTTTGGCTTGCCTGCCTGTATAAGCAGAAGCAGAGTCTTGTTCCTCCAGGGAACCACCCAAGTAAAACCACATATATTGTGAGCAGCAAAGTCTACTATTGTCTCCTAAAACAGCAAAGACCAAAGCACAGTTTTAAATATTCTCAGATGTCAAACATCTATTAGAAAAATGTTTTAAAAAAAATGAGAAGGAGACTCAATCAAGAAAGAAAAGCATTTTTAAGTAACATTTCTCCTCGTGCTGTAACTGAACTGCTGCTCACTCAGTAACTCAGGCCTGGAACGAGACTCCATAACCACCAGTCACACTGTGCTGAGCAGAGTTGGGTCTGGCTGCTTGAACACTGATCAGACTCTGCTAACTTCAAACCCATAATTTTTTAAGTTCAGCAGTAACAAATGCAGTTGTGTTTTGTGTTCAACGGCATTTCCAATACACATAGAAGTAGCTGCCCTTGTGGGAAGAGGGGGAGGGCAGGGAGGAGGTAAGAATGGTTTTGTCTCACTTAATTATAATGATCTGAAGATTGAAACAAGACCAAGCTTGTAGGAAAAATTAACTTTTCTTACAGTTAACTGGAGCATTTAGAAGGGAAAAAAATACATTCTTGAGTCAGAAAAGCCCTTATTCAGATCTTTCCAATACACAAAAGTTGATCAAAATGGACCTTTGTCTAGAATGCTTCATTTCAGATGTATCACCCACTAACATACTGTAACCAAGCCAAAGTAGTAAAAGTCTCTTAAAACTACTCCCATAATTCTGCATCTATGGGTACTGCAGTTCAGATACACATCCCCATGAATAAGAATTTTTAGCAACACACTTTTTCTGGAAGTGACACCATAAAAGATTAAGCTAAAGCAGATGATGTTTTTTTTCTTTTCAATAAAAATATAATTTAAAAGATTAAATAATTAAGCCAACAAGAATACACATTCGGGACTTGTTCAAGCAACAGCCTGAATTCAGTAAATGAGCACATTGTTCATTAACCACTAGAGGTCACACAGTAACCATGGCAGATATCCAAAAGATGAGAGGACTCAAGAACCTTATGGTCTGGTAAAATCAAAATACAAGGGTACTCACTGATTTACACCTACAAAAGAAATTCTGAAATTAATTTGAGTAGCTTAGTTCCCCAAAAGATCCAATGAACATGGATGTTCACAGATGTCATTCAGTATTTTACATCTTCATAAACTTGAGATTTATTATTTTTGCTTCTGAAAAATACATCAGCTAATGGGTGGGGGTGCAGTGGGAGTGTCAGAGCTTGCAGACCTTTTGAAGGTTTTCCTGATTTCTTCAAATATGTCCTCAGTTAAACTCCTGGAACTTCAATTCAAGCAACACTGCTTCAGCTATGCCTATAATTAACACTAAAGAATCACAATAAGCTGGAATATTCTAGTATTTTACTAGTGAATGTCTTGCTATGTAAATAGACATTTTAATATTCCAAGAACAAGAGAAATAGCATTAAAACCAAATAGGATCCCACACACATAAAATACATAGTGGTTTTAATCTCATACCGAAGTTTACACTGGACACAGTAACTTACATCCTCTTAAATCTGAATGGATATATGCCCTCAAAATTTAGACACAGTTGCGATGGTCAGGATCTGAAAACTACTTGCTTGCAAGAAATTCACTTTAGTACTATGGAAAATCTAGTCTATTTCAAAGCATTTGCACAAACACTATTTGCAAAGTATTAAAATGCTTTCTGTTGTACATAGCCAATTAAAAATTCCTTGTAAAATTCCTTTAAACCCTTCAAGAAGGTATCCTGTGCACACAAGTGAGAGATGGATCACAGTCAGTGATCCTGTACTCCTTCCATATTAGATTATATGGGGGATCAGTATACAAAGATATTTCATGAACTGACTCACTTTTCATTCCATTTACTACAGTGTACACTACATCTTCTCTTTGGAGAAATTTCATTTAATTAGATCCCAGCAACAAAATATAAAGACAGACCTGTCTATGAAAGTCTTTTACTATGGCAAAGCAGCACTGCCAAGGCATTAAACTTCCCTCTAACCCAAGAACTGGTCCCACCAGAACAGGTGCCTCTGTTGACTTGCATTACCTGTTCTGGAATAAGTAAAATATTTCACTCCCTAAAGCTCTCAGTCTGGTACATTTCAACATTAAAAAAAAAATAATAATAACAACGAAGAGCAGTGGAACAGCTGTAATCTGAATAATAATTTCAAAAGTTTCAGCACCCATCATGTTTTTCAGCACAACAGACAACCCTACCAAAAGCTCACAGGACACATATTGCACTACAGGAGCAATTCCTTGAGACAAAACAGAACTCATAAATCACGTCTTAAAAGCAGAAAAGATGCAGACTTTTCTCAGCATAAAATTAACACCACAAATCTATCTAGCTGTTAAGAAATATTACAGGAAAAAAAAAATCCAGCTTTACCTGCACACAAGCTTATATGTATACACATACCTACACACACACACAGATTGCCAATCAGCAGAGACTGCTTTCCGCTTCATACTAACACAGCAAGATTTACAAACTCCATAGAAATTTAGAAGGCAAGAATATTTTTTTGAGGAATATCCAAATACAGACCTGCTTCTTCTGTGCCTGCCTTTTCCGAGCACCCAATGTAGCAGACTTAAAGCTAAGAGACTTGGACTGTCTCCTGACTTTCACTGAATCTCTCCGGCGATCATATGAAAAAGACGACGACTTCTTTGTAATTTTCCTCTTAGGTGTGTCTGCCATTTCATCCAAAGTATGGTTACCTTCAAGGAAACAGCATCCCAAGAAAATAAAAACTCAGTATCATCAAGCTCCCACCAAGCTTGTATGAAACAGTCTTCAATCCTACAGGAAATCTAGGAGTCTGCTAGGAATGGAGCCCACCAAGGAACAGTTTCAGTTCTTCCAACAGGTTGTAAAAATGAAAAAAGCCGATGGTCATGCAATGCTGTGTGTCACTGAAGAGCAGGCAGAACTCCTTCTTGCTGTATAAACTCAAACAGGCTGCAGCAGTGATGCTAATCTGAGAACGTAGTGACTATCCTGCTGAGCACGCTAAAGGTGAACGGGAGGTAGTTCCCTGCACACCAGCAGGGTGTGGAAGTACACCAACAGGGTGTGGGGATGAAGCAGAAGACTTCGGGTTCAAAGCATCTTCTTAACTCCTTCCTTTCTGGGCTACTGCTAGGAAGTCAACTGAAAAGTCAGACTGGTGAAAGCTCCCCAAAAAAGACAACATTATTTTCTTCTCTTTGGATCCGAGGCACTTTCTGAAGAAACCTTTCGCATGAGGTAACCACCCCATTAAATGCATTTGGGGCCCTGTTTTAATCTAATTTACATATTCCCTTCTACCTCTTTGTCAGTAAGACTATTCACACTACAAACCTAGGAGATACTTCAACTTCTAAGTCACCTAGAAAATAAAGAACCTGACTCTGAACCTTACTGTCCTTCCTGGGAAATAACTATGGAGCTACAGCAGTCTCTTAGGACCTGTTGGTATCAATGGATAAGAGGGGAATGCTAATGAATTCTCATCCTAGTGACGGTGTGGGAATCTTATCAGACAGCTGAGATGGCAACTTTTGTACCAGGACCGTGTTTAGGTAGGAGTGTTTCTCTTGCATAAGGTATTAGTCAAAGAACTCTACAAGGGTGTAGAGCCCCAAGAGCTGCTGCTATTGATTTCCATTAAGCAAAACATATCCAAAGGGCCAAGCTCTACAAACCTAACACTGAGGTTTAATCCATGTTGAAAGACAAGGAAGAAAACTACCTTTTGACAAACTTAGGCATTGACCAGGGTCTTTTCCAGAAACTTTTCTATATTTTATTCATGACGCTACTTCGCATACAAAACAACTGTGAATAATTTATAGTTGCAGGATTATCCATTACTATAATTAAGCTCTAATATGGGTCAGTCCTCTAGTGTATGAGTCTCACCACCTCTGTTAAGAAACATCTGTGAAGTTGGAACAGCATTTCTTTTAAGACCTGCTGATATCAAGGAGTAAGAGGGTAGTGTTAATGAATTCCCATAACCAATGTTTCCTGCAACTTCTTCCTTTGTTGTAGGATGAATAATATACCTCTAGGACACAGTGATATTGCTAAAATTAACCAAAAGCTATCAGAATGTTAAGTATTTATTAGCCATAATGGCCTAATTCTAGATTCACTGCACATTTTTGTGGAGATTCACACTGTGAAGAATTAGAAAGCACAGCTTTATATTATCTACAACTACATCTAACCAGTGAATTATAGATTATAATTAATCTATAATTATTACAAGATACAGAAAAGATCCATTATTAAATATTTTTAGTACAAAGTCTCTCTTAATTGTGATGTGTTTATAATACTGTAGCACTCATTATCCATAGCCACATATTGACCTTCAGTGTTACTAATATTAAGACACTCTGAGCCCATCATCATTTCAACACACTCTGTGGTTTTCACCAAAGTTTAAAGAAACTTTTTCTCACAAACTGAAATCCTACTTAAATTACCAGTTTCCCTAATTTACAAGCATCACCTTTTCTAAGAGTTAAAATAGGCAGAGAAATCAGTATTATGTGTTTGCAAACCATGACACCTCAAGAGAAAAAATATCCTCCAAAACTTCACAAAGCATCAACAGCATTTGATAAACATCACAGATATTCTGATTAAGCATGACAATTAAGGCCAAGGAAAGTTTGAAAACCGTTTGCAGACAGCTACTCTTGGGAGAGTTTCACTTGATGCCCCAGATCTTGCACTGAAATAAACAAAGAACCACTCCTCAGTATCACCTTTGATTCTACAGCTATCTACAGTTTGCTTCTCACAACGCCTTTTCAAGGCTGAGATCCTGGTCCGTTTAGACACTGTTGGTGGAGGACTTTAATCCGTACCTGGAGTCTGTGTTGCCATTTGCTCTGTGCTTTTCGCTATTTCTACAAAATCTTTTTCGGTTGCCTGGTTTGTGGCTGGAGGAAGCAGAGGGCTCACCACCAGCACACACAGCAGAGAGATCCCACCACCCCTTCTCTTCTCCACCCCTTGCTGCACCACAGGGACCACTCCGGCAGCTCCACAGCCACTGGCAGCCTTGCTGCACTGAAAAGGAAGGTCTCAGCCCAATCATGTTCCCATTTTTTCCCTTCTTCCTTCATACCTCAACCACTCCCAGCAGCAAAGTCCTCTCCCTTTCCTCCTCAGACTGCCACGTCCTTTGGTGAACTTACAATATTTATGAAATAGCAAAAAAATACTCAGTTATTTTTGCAAGGAAGAGTCTTCTGCCATTTGAATGAATAAATCTGCTGTGAGATAGGGTCCCAAAGAGCGTCAGAGCCCTCATGAGCCAAGCAGCAGGACTGGGATGAAAATATGGGGGAGAGGCAGAGACAGGGCAAACTGCTGGAAGCCTTCTTAGACCTGGTTATGTACCTTGCATGCAAGCCACTGCATGAGCCAAGCAGCAGGACTGGGATGAAAATATGGGGGAGAGGCAGAGACAGGGCAAACTGCTGGAAGCCTTCTTAGACCTGGTTATGTACCTTGCATGCAAGCCACTGCATGAGCCAAGCAGCAGGACTGGGATGAAAATATGGGGGAGAGGCAGAGACAGGGCAAACTGCTGGAAGCCTTCTTAGACCTGGTTATGTACCTTGCATGCAAGCCACTGCATCCAGAGGTCTATTGCAAAATCAGAAACATTCTCCCTAATGGAAGAGCTTGCTCAGAACTCATTAGTTCGTGTATTCAGTTAAAGCAGTCTCTCTCCAAAAGCACACAACCTTTGCCAAAATGGTATTACATCCACCATGTTATTGTCTACTCCCTGGATGCTTCTGCAACCCTTCACGACCAGCATTCACCATCAATGTTCAGTTTCCCACACAATAATGGAATTTGTCACTCCAGTATTCAAATCTCTCTTCTCTTCTTTCAGAACAATTGCAAGTATATTGAACAATACATGCTCTATTTTCCATCTTCCAACCAGTTACACATCCATAAAACCCTTCCTCTTACTCCATGCCAAGTCTGTGGGGGTTTTTGACTGTACTAACCCAGTCACTGCTGCTCAGGTCTGTCTTTCTGCTGAGAATACAGGCACGCTTGTGAGATATGACTTTCCTGACAACACTGTCATGATCTTCCCTGGTATATCATATTCATGCATGAGCCTGCTATTCCTGAGAGAACAGTTTTTGCCAAAATATTCAATTTTCAGAAGTCAGATTTACCTGCAGCTCTTCAGATCTCCATGGAAGCTGATTTATGAATTTAACAAACGTCAGTCCTCTTCTACCTGGGAGTTCTTAGTGCATCAATACAACTGTTTCAGCACTACAGGAAAGGAATTGGGATATTGCAATTTATCCCAAAAATAAACAGCAAATCACAAATGGAAATGCTGTCACCACACAGCTGGAAAAAAACTAAGTGATGATGAGATTAACAATTTGAAGAACAATGCTGAAAGAGGTGAAAAACTAAGAACTGCAGTTGGGAGACAACATTTAGTTACATCTAATATCTATTAGGGATTGAAAAATGCCCCTTCCCATATTCATATATTATGACCTGTATTTCCTTGCTTCCATGGATTTTAGTCTCATCCATAAACACTGTGAAATTAAAATTTAGTTTACTATTAGAAATACTACAAGCATTTAAATTTCATTATTTGACAGAGGATAATATTTATATTTTGAGTATGTTGTTTTCAAATATGTCTTCATTAAATAGTAGCTGGGACTAAAGGCTGTGTAAATACTTTGATTTTCTATTTTAGATCCATCAGCAAGACAGACTTAAAAATCATCATGTGGCCATCCTAGTAATGAGTCAATAGTGTTAATTCAAAAAAAAAAATTGTTTAAATGGACACATTCTGTTTTTACCAACTTTTCAGAATTTCAGTAATATAAAATTGTCAATCTCTAAGAGCATAATTAAAATAAAACCCACTGCCAAACAGTAAATTACATCAAGAGCCCATTGTTCAAAAACTGAAGTTTTTGAATTTTTTAACAGAAAATAATCATGGGTTGTTACATGATGGGGTTTTTTTCCCAGTATCAATACTTTCCCAAGCTTGGTGGCTCAAATAGTTATTTTAAGCTGTTACAAGAAAAGAATGCCTTATGCTCAAAATGTGTTTTGCCAAGTCACTTGTGAGTAACAACAAATTGTTTCAAGGTCATCCTGTTTTCCTGGGATACTGGGAAAGAAGACAGGGAACAAGAAGAGAGAAGCTGCACAGTGTGGCAGAGATAATCATGGCAATAGCTGAAAATTAATTTGATAGAAGGGTTTTGAGGGGAAAAGGGGCATACCAATCATGGTATTGTAAATACTAAGAATCAGATTTCTGAGTAATTTTTTTGGCATTTTTAGGTTTGACTGTCAGATTTGCTGCATGGGACCTGGAGAAGGTGTTTCTTCATTCACTCCAGAGTGTTAATCTGTTAATGGAGAAACAAGAAGCACAAAAAGTTGTTATTCTCTACTCATGAGTCTAGGGTTAAATTCTTAACTTGCCGAATCAAAGAGAAATCACATGTAAATTCAGCTGCAAGTTTGCTTAAACAAGGCAGAGACACCCAACATTTAGAATAAACAACACTGCTTTGAGTATTCCGATTATGCGCTGATGCAAATCTAAAGATAACACAACTTTATCTGTGCAGCTTTCATTGACTTCAAAAGCTCTTTAACATTTTTGAGTGAATGAACAGGCACAGAGTTACCAGAATCTCATTCTTTCTAACAGCAACCTGCTGTCACTGGCCTACCCTGAATTTACTACAGAAATGGGGTCTTGCACAACTGGCCTGAAAAACAAGAGTGAGAGAGCAAGATCAATAGCAGCAGGATACTGTAATCACAGCTCTCCAGTCCCCAGCTAGCCTTTAACCTTAACATTATAATGCATTTGCTCAAAATAGCCTTATTTCTGTGTAGGCTTCCAGCTAACATTTGTTACAAACAAAACACAGTCATCCTTTCCAAACCCACAGTTTGTGTATCACATGTCTCTCGAACTCAACAGAGCTTTCCAAGAGGAAGTAAACAAAACAACAATATTATTTAGAATTGACCATCTGTTTTAACACAAAACCCAAAAGTTCATTTCCTTTCCACTACACTGGGAAAAGGTCCTAATATGCCTTCATATTATGTGAAGAAGCTGCTCAAAGACTTTTTCCCACTAGAAGTCTCCACATTTCTTCCCACTTGAAGCACGCAGGCACTAACTTCATAATAATATTAACAGTCTCTGTAGGTCTCTTAAAAGCAGATGCAAACGAAGCACAATTGATTTCACTGAATTTCAGCTGCAGTTTGCTTACTTAACACAGCTAACTCTAGCTCATGAATGTTTACAAATTCCATTTCAGCACAGATCTATGAAATTAATCTCCATGCCATTCTCACCAGCAGTATTCCACTCAAACCTGCAACTTCTTGTGTGTCTTTCTGGGGGGTTCAAAGTTTGTCTAAGCAGCACTAAGCACCAACATCACCTTGAACTTCCAGTGACCTGGGCCAGAGAGAGCACCACACACACAAACACTGTGGGAAGCATGAGACTTCACTCCAGACAAGAACAAACCATATTACTCTGGTTTTTATCTCTGCACTCAGTGGGCGTAAGTATGAATTATGCAGGATAAAGAGCTGACTGAATATTTGAAAATGTTAAGTCAAGCAAAGAAAGCCTATGCCTGTCTTAGTTTAGAGAAATACAGCCAGGCTGTAAATCTGAGCATATACCAAATTACTGTGGTTTTTGAAAACCAATGTTGAATTTATTAGGACAGTGATAAACGAAATTATAAGATGCCAAAGCTTTTAACATTTACACATTGTTAATCCCAAAATAATTTGGCAAAAATTTAATATATTGGAGCGATTGAATTTCTGAATAATTGACATTAGGTTCATACCTATGTTGTTTCAAAGCAGCTCTATTTGCCCAGCTGCTCACCACAACCAGTGGCTGTTAATGGCAGATCCTTGTTGTTCTCTTGGGAAGAAAAAGCTCTGATTTTTCAGGAATATAGCTACACCAAACACAGACATTTTGATCTCTAAAGTTTCCCACGGAGCAACAGTCTGAGCATTTCTATGCATGAAAAAATTACATATAATTGCACACAAGATATTTTTTTTAAGTTGTTCAAAATACAAATTATTATTTCAGTGAGAATTCAAATGGGAGCAAGTTATATTCATACACATACTTTGGGTTTGTTGGTTGTTTTGAGGGTTTTCTTAATGAGATTACACCACAATTTCCTCAGTATTTTTTCATGGTTAATAAGGGTCTATGAGCTCTCAGAATAAGCACTTCCATATCACACCCGAAGTGTGAGAATTACTAAAGTGTCTGTGTGCCAGTCTACCAAAAGAAAACACAATTAAGGATGGTTGGGTTCTGGGTTTTTTCTGCAGTTGGGGGTTTTTCTTGCTGCTGAGAATGTCTGCCTACTAAAAACTGAACTGAGGTCATCAAGTATGCCATCATCAAGTTGGAAACTGATCAAGATGACATATGTTATTTGAGAGTCTTCACAGAGAGGGCTACTTTTGCAAATTACAGAAATTCGAACAAAACAGGTTATTAACCTATCTTTAAAATATTGGTCTAATCACTAAACACACAAGAAACCTGTATTTTTAAAATAATGTAAGTAGGTTACACCGTTGACTAAATGCTAGCTGAAAATAGAATCTTGTTTCTTGTAGACAAATATTTTTCCAAAACAGTAAGTCAACCCATTTCTGTGTAGAAATATAAAAGTATAAAAAACACTATGTTTTAACTGAAAACTATACATATTTCCATAGTAAAACCTGGAAAAATTACATTTCAATAAATTTTAAAACATTTTTAAAGAAAAAAATTATTCAAATGAGCATTTATTAATTTCTTGTTTATACGGTTATTACCATTAACTGCATTAACCAAGCAACTTCACATGTAGTAATATTGTGTAATATAGATGTCCAAATCTCATGCTGGCTTAGTTAGAATGCTTTATGCACTTTCTCAATGAACTATGTTAAAGGGCTTAAGAAAAGCTGTTTCAGAGAAGAACAAAGGAACAAAGAGCTTAGCAAAATCAATTTTTCCATGTAGTTTGTTTCATGTTTTACTCCTTTTTTTTAAGGAGGAACAACACTGAACATCACAAATTATCCCAGAAAGCAACTGGCTAACCCTTACTCATCCATTCTGTTTTAGTAAGTGACAAGAGAATACCAAAATATAGGGATAGAAGAAGCTAAATAAAGTCCCCCTACCATGCTGCATTTTAATGTGAAGGACGCCATCAAAGATACTTCTCTCATTCCAGTCAGAACAGCTGCTCTAAGGGTCTTTGTATTTGTTATAGGACAGAACATTTTCTCCATGGAGACAGTGGAATAGGAGTAAATATATTCTTCACATCACTTAAGTGTTTTATTTTACTAAGGCAGTTGACTGTACAGAGCAATAAATCCATCAAGAGGACAAGTGGTCCTTAGCTGCTCTGCATTCTGTATTGTGCTGATACGACACTGCACAATTATACCATAAAAGCAACAGCAAAAAGACAGAAATCACATTTATCACTGTGGGACTGATCCTTAAGTCTAAAGAACCATGGTAAGACCAAACTGATTTTCAAAAATACAGATGTCACATACTAAATAACACAACAAATTTCTCTCCAAGAATGTAGGGAAGTTCCTTGTGAAAATGAACACTAAAACATTAAATGTTCAGTTTTCCGACATCCTAGCCATTTTTGTCCCAATTTTAGAAAAGAGAGGTATAGGCAAATGTTTAATTTTAAGCACAGCTAATCCTACAGACCTCAGTAATCATTTAATTACATGTTTAGACACCATCTGTTTAAATGCTTTTTTACAAGGTATGTTTCAGTGTACAGATACAAAATAACCCTAACTGGAGATATATTCCAAACCTGGCATTAATGAGACCTATATTAGGTTCTAGCAACACAAAACCAGTTGATACACTTGCTATGGAGGCGAAGCTAACAACCCAAAACTAAAGGAAGCCACGAAGGTCAGCTGTAAAACACACTACAGGAAACTAAAATACAATGACTAATCACCAAAATACTTAAAAAGACCCAAACGCAAAGGTCAAGTGAGAATGACTAATTCAAGGATACAAACCAGCATAGCACAGTTCATGTTTATACTGCACCCTCCTAATCAATGCTGCAAGGTCCTTTGAAAAAAAGGAAATTTAACTCACAGGTGCCATCAGTAGACATGAGCTTGGCAAATGCAGAGATAAATACTACTAATTGCTAGGTATCTTGTCCATCTGTACACAAAAACAATAATGTAATAATGACTTTGCCTGCTTCTGTTGCACTCAGAGTTTTTCAACTATTAGTCACACACATAAAAACACCCACAGAGTTTCACTGTGAGGAATTACCCCACTTGAAGGCAGCAAGGCACGGTTACATCCAAAGAATAAGGTCTTGAAGCCACCAGAATTCAAACTTCTGAAGGGAAAGGCACGTGAGGAGCTAAGAAGTGCATTATTCAAATATGTCTCTGTGTGTGTGTGTGTGTGTATATAGATGTAATAAATATTTATATTTAGTGACAACTTGCACCAGCCTCCCTGAGGCCTGTAAGCAAAAGCTAAACTAATCACGCAGCTGAGCACTTCAATATGAGATAACCAACTAGAGGTTTTAATTAGCTTTTTATGAAATCTTATCTGGGCACTATTTTTATGGAAGAAATTCCTGAAAACTCAGCACTGTTACTCTATACAGCTTGAGTAATCCCAGCATTTCAGACAGTGAGGAGTCTTCATGTCCCAAGACTCCTCACATAATTTTTCTTTATAAAGTCCTGGTTGAAATAACCATGTCAATTAAGTTTTGTCACAAGAAATAACTACAGGCAAAGTATCTATTTCTGAAAAATTAGCCTAAGAGTCATCATTTGGCCAGTTTTCAAGGAGCCCTGACAGTGCCTGTTGCTTCCAACAGAGGCAATTAAGGATACTGTCTGTGAAGGAGTGTGGTCCTGAAACACGTTTCCAGACTGAAGTCTGGATCAGGCTCAGATGCTTTCAAGAGTTTCAGCAAAGAGGTGTGGCTTTCCAGAGCAAAGTGGCATATTTACATGACTTTACAGTTTGCCACAGTGTTTCTTACCCACCCGTTTTTGAACAAGTAATTCAAAGATACTTGTATCTGTAACCTCAAACAGCCAAAAAATAAAAGCCTCTTAGCTACTGCGATCTAAATCTCTACTTAAAAAAGAAAAGCACTCAAGACCCAGCAGTGTATAATTATTGTCTCAAGTTCTGTGTAACTAGCAGTTTCTCCAAAAATGATTTTTGAAAAAAACCTCCAACACTCAACAGTTTAAAACCAGCATTGGTTTTGCACATATTCAACTGCTTCAATCAGTTTGCACATATTCACATAGCTACAACATCAAATTACAGAATTTTTTTTTTGCATTATTATTCCACTCTATGAGGTTTTTTTGTCCTTGCAGCCTCCTTTTCCTATTTGAACTGGTAAAGAACCAGAAAGGATGGAAAACCCATGATTTCAATTAAAAAAACCCCATGACAGTAACAGATTTCTCACATCTGTCAGGCAAACTACATTAAAAATGTCTAAAATCTCTGTTGACTCGTACTTTGGGACACATGCAGGAAGCAGACAACACTGATGTGCTGATGTGCAGTTTGTGCCATGCTGCCCTCGGAGCCTTCTGTACTTACACGGTCTTTGTCATCAGCTACATCACAAAGAATGTCATCGAGATCCAAGATCCCACCATCCCCGTGCTCCAGTCGATGGACTTGTATCCAGTAGTTTGGATCCTGCATAAAAGGAGAAGAAAATAGTATCAGATATCACATGCCAACAGGAAAATGTTATTCCACCACATAGCTAGCATCGCAGTCCTACAAATGCTTAACATCAAACATCTATTTAGCTTGTATTTCTGTAAATAAATGTAAATTGAGATGTAAAGCCAAAGTTCTTTTTTTAAATTGCCTCATACTAGATATGTAGTCTTCCCTCTTCTATCACATCTGCATGAGTCACAATCCCATTATTGACACCTAGGACTGTGACGCATTCCCAGTATTACTGCACGTTACATTCCCAATATTCCTTCCATAAAAGGAAAATATATTGTCCTCAAAACAAAGTATCTCAGACAGTGGTCAGCAGGCACAAAAGGTTACATGTAGCTGTAAAAGGTGTGAGGTTTTTACAGAACAGCTGTAAAAGGCACACCCAATATTTAAACATCATCAAAAGACTTTCTACCTGTCCTTTGGTAGAGCTGGTAAAGGGAATATCTAAAATCTTATACTAAGAACACTTCCCACATTTAAAATAAAAAATGATACATATACACACACACATATATGCAAACAAAAGTGTGTGTGTGGCTTTGTGTTTATCCATGTGTCTACCAGTAACCAAGAAGACTGGCTTTATAGTCTTTATTACTACTTTTGACAGCAAAGGAAGCCATAGGGAATAAGGCTGTGTCCACAAAGTGTCTCCAGCGTATGACTACATGACCCAAGTGCTGGTTAGTACTCCATGTGCTGTTCTTAAAGGATTTGTTTCCTTAAGGGGGAAAGTTGCCCTGTAAACACACGACCTGACCATGATACATAATCCTGCTTCTCAAATACACCCCCCTACGCCCCGGGCTGTTGTTCAATGTCTCACAGTGAAAGAGCTTCCTTGCTTTCCACTGAGAAGGCATGGCTGCACAAAGTTTCTGCTGGGAGGACCATCAAACTTGCATCAACTTGCAAAGTTCCTGACTTCCTAAAAATAGCAATTAGCATCAGCCTTTTCAGGTATGGTGTCTAGAAGCGACAAAACAAACAAGCAAAAATAATAAAAGCATCACACCAAAGCCAAACCTGAACTGAACAAAAACCCACCCACACTAAAAATAGAAGTTATAAATAAATAAATAACCTCCACCCTAAAAGGCTTGAAAATATTTTGATTTCTTAAAGATGGAACAGGACAAGAAATGGGGCTACAAGAATTCTTCTAAATCCATATGTGTATTTAAATCCTGACAGAACATGCTGCACAATAGAACATCAAGAGATATACATCTTGGTTTTGATATCCTAGAACTCTCTGTATTTGCACATGATATATATGCATGGGTCAAATATTTTGGAGAAATTTGATAATTATGAAACTTACTTCATTGTTTCTATAAGTACATCCTCCTTAAATCCTGCTGCAAGTCATCATCATCAGATGATCAGATTTCGGAATTACATTTTACAGTCATTAGGCTAGTCATTTCAAAAATTAAATTACAGACTTTTTTCTCTAATTTCTCTAAGTATTAAATACCATTACCTTCCATTTCTTCTAAGCAAACACTTATCATACAATTAACTGGATTTCTAGTATGTGGGTTTTCCTTAAACAGACTTACTGTTGTTAGCATATTACAGGAGATAACTCAGCATCCATTTTTTAAAAGTAAAGATTCAGGAATAATTAAAAATGCTATTACATTATTCACATGGTCATGCATACAGAGGTGCCTACATAGCTATCTAATACACAAACCTGCTCTGTAAAAAAGGTACATAATGCAAATACTAGGATAAACTTGTAAGTTTGAATACTCCACTGACACAGACAGGGTTGGACAAAGTCACCTGTGTACACCAGAATCTTAATTCCTTAACAAACATTTTCAAAGGGCAGTCTGCTGAAGAGATGCCTTTTTAAACTCTGTTCTCAAATTAAAAGGAAAGAAGATCCTTCCTCATCCTCCAGCCCATTAAAAAAATCTCTGCCTCTCATATCTACACAAAAGACTGAAATACATTTGCAAAGGCCAAGACTTAGAAGACACAACCAAAGAGACTAACTGTGAAGCACCTTGCACTCCTAAAGGACTTGATTCAGGTTTCCTCTGCTGAGATTCTCCATCTCAAAGCCAAGCTAGAATTGAACCATAAACCAGCTTTCACTGCAAAATCATAGATGGAAAACCTAGTTTGGCCTTTAAGAGAGCCTGATCACTCGTGTGTCACCCAATTCACCCTTCTTGTTTGCAACACTTAATCTTCTTACTGAAGAATGGAAACATTGAAAACAGGTAACTGCAATACTGGCTCAGTGACCCGACTACATCCATCAAAACAAACAGCACCCAACTGAAACTACAACTTCAATATCCACGTATCCTTGTTTTTTGCTTCCTACCACAACTATTTCCTACCTCCAAGGCAAATGTAAAAAAACATTCATGATTACAGAATCAATAGCAGAAACACCCATTTCTAAATCACTATTGTGCTATTTCAGCATGCACAATCTACTTAAAAATAGCTTTGATATATAAGCTGCATCACTTCTGCTAATTACTTCCTTTAAAGGTTTCTCAGTATTGCATAAGTTTTAGATAGACTTCATTTCTACTGCATCACCTCTTAGTACTGCCATAGCCTGAACTGCTCTGGTCGCTTTTCCTGTCAGACAAGGTCCTGATACAAAACAATACGTGAGCAAGACCAGACAAGAAATATATAAAACTAGTTTGGCAAGATTTTACTCTGGCGGGATTTGGTAAGTAAATATGAAATAACAATGCAACTTTTCATTAAAGCCCTCTCCAAACATCAGAACAGTCTTCTCTTGAGGCCCTTTTACTCTATTAAAGGTTTTGCATAAATCAAGGATTTGGTGGGGGAAGATTGGGAGGGAAGAGAAGTCTAGGAGGGAAGGGAGTACTCGCGTTGTACAGAGATTAGTTACACCATACTGGGGGAGAAGAAAAAGAGAGAAAGAAAATCAAGAAAACAACATTGAAACTAGTGAGTTTACCAAGTTACAAAAATCCACAGCGATTTATGGTTCCAAATTTTAGCAATTATTTCTATATATTATTCAACCAAACAACATGAAAAAACCAAACTGCATAAATGTTCACATTTGAATTCCTATTCAGTGATCCGTCTAAAATGAACATAATGTTGTATTAGAGTCAGCTCATATGCACTGTATGCTAAATACGAAAGAAACTGAACCAGACTTGATTGGAATTCAAGTACTCCTACATGGATGTTACAAGTACATCTGTATTCATGGCTTGGTCAAATTGTATTTCTCAATCTCAGCCAGTAAACAGATATTCACAATTCCCTATGCAATATCAGTAATACAGTCTTCAAACATTTTCTGAAGCAGTCAAATACACTGTTTTGGCCTAGACCAGTTCCTAAAGTGGAAATTGGCTATTTCCAGAGTTTACTGGAGTTGACATAACCTCATCTGTAGGGCAAAGTGGTCCAGTCACTCCTTCAGGACACCTGAACACCTTCGGGACCACCCTCTCTGGGTGGCAGAACAGCGCTCTCAAGTGAGATGTCAAAAACGAGGGAATGTCACCAACACTTACCCACAGAGATCTGCTCAGGGCACGTGTAACAGGGTGCTTACACAAGATGAAAGGAAAATGTCTTCTAGTTATTAAACAGAAAAAATGCTAAGTGTATCAAATTTATAAAAGTCAGTTTCTGTAAAAAACAAAAGAAAAAAATGAAACAAAATTTGTAAAATCTCTCACAAGTTTTTCAAGAAACCTGCTTCAGAGTTACAGTTTAGTCAGACATGATGCTGTTGTTTCGAACTTTGAATTTGCATATTAGAATCAGATTTTCATTTTTTGTCAATAAAACAAAGCTACATTTATATTCTCTCACTGTTATCATTATGTAAAAGGGTACTGCACTCTCCAAATCTGCAATGCATTTAGACAGAAAAACAAGTGGTGATAGAGAACTCATTAGCTACACTGCTCCACCAATGTGTAAGTTAGCAAAGTGCAATTATTTTGAAAAAGCTGTATAGATGCCTTTGTCACTAGTTCATGCAGAAGAACCAGCAAGTTCACTTCATTGAATACAAGGATAGAAGTAACGCTAAACCTGATTTATAATATCTTCATTTAAATATTGCATCACTCAGCTCAAGTCTAAGCAAGTCAGATCTCCTGTTTCCTGTCTACACCCATTTAACTATTCAACTTGATGATGATTATAAAGGTACTCATAATTTAAGCTCATGAGCCCCACATTTTCTGCTCCAAAGTCCTCAGCAATGAGAGATAAATATTTGCCAAGTGTACACCAGCACTGAGACTGGAAGCAAGAGCACATTACAAGGGCAGCAAGAATGCAGCCATTCACATTCTGTTTATTACATAAAATGACTTCTAAAAAGCACAAAGGAAAAACTGAGAAAACCATTAGTTTAAGTAGTATCATTCAGTGTTCTGTAGCTAACAATTTCATGTTCCCACATAATGGAAACAAGGACCATATGTGGAAAACAATATCTAGAAATCAGAATGGAAACAGCAATGCATTCTTATTAATGGCATAGGAAGATTTCTTACTCCTTTACATCTAAATAGATGTCTTGGTTTTCACAAATGTACCCTTTCCTAAAATATATTGCAATATTTAACATTAAAAGTTACATTAAATAAGATTATTCTTCGAAATACTTTGTCCCTATCTAACAAGAAGAGAGCACCACAAACCTCTGAGAAGTAGCAATCTATCTAACAGAAAGCAGAAAATCAGGCTCCTATAAGCCTGATGAACAATGCTTAGTGTTTACTAATTGTGCCCACTACTGCGATTTAATCTCACCTGTCACCAGCAGGATGTCCTGAAGCATCAGGAAAACGACATTAATCTGCCTGGCTACAATTAAGTCGTTGGAACTGGGATGGCAGAGGAGTGTGTGTGTGTAATTCCTTGTGTGCTGTTTGAAGCCCACACAGACAACACTTCTGGGGGAGGACACCAAGCTCTCCCCAAGAGGTCTTTGTACTTCTTAACTTTGCCCACATTCCCCAGCTGTGTTTCCCTTCAGCTGGATGCAGACCAGTTGCCACTACAGTTTGTTACACATCTGGAAATCAAGTAAAACAGGTATTTTTCCCCCCACACTCCTATATTTTCTAATCTGTTCCAGCTCAAATAGGAAGTGTATTTTTTACCACACAGCACTCTCGGGAAATGGACTGGCTTTCCCAAGCTGAGCTCCCAGAGGCTCTCCGTGCCTATCAAGACCCTGTTTCTAGAACTGAAATTATTTAAATATAGATATAATTTATATTTTATATAATATATATTTTATAATTTATATTTTTTGCTTTAACACAGATCCTTATATGATTTTTAAAAACCACTATCAGCTGGACAGTCGTGCACAGGTATTTCAGTGTAACTCTCAAAGGAAAACAGATTCACCACCAGGACAAAGGACAGAGCAGAGGCGTATCCAAGTATGTTGATATAACTTCTCACTTATAGATGAGGAGAGAAAGGGAAAGTAAGTATATATTATTAGTTTCTGCTTAAAACCATCTGGAATTCAAGATTACAAGGCCATGTGTGTGGCTGTCTTCACTGGATTGAGTTTTTTGAGAACAGATAAAGCCTTTGTGGCAAGAATACGCACAGACAAAAACCAACTAAATCACCAGGCTGGGGTGTGTACTGGACTTGTCTGTTCAGCAGCATATGGCACTTGGGCGTGTTAACACAGTCTGAAAGGAAAATATGGTTAATAAAAAACTAATATATCTGAAAATTTGCCAGCAAATTCATTCATTTCCCTGTCTAGCTCTGTGCTGCAGGCGGGAACCATCCAAACAAGCAGTCAGGTGCCAAAAGACAGCCATGAACGCTTGCAACGTCAGCTGGATTCCAGTTACGTTCCACAGCCTGAGAAACCAGCAAGAACAAGTCCCCGGGTTAAATTGCATCTCCATCCCATCATCTGTCTCCTTGAATTTCAGCCACAAAGATCTGCTGCATAACGCACACAAGAGCAGCAAGGGGAAATCAGCTTCAAAGCTGACTGCTCTCTAAAGTACGTTGACGCTGCAGCACAGACAGTTGGCACTAATGGTACAACATAAGTATATTCACTGTCTCAGCAAGGGCACAAGCCAGAAAAATACTTAACATTAATGAAAGCAGCCCAGCAAGGTTCAGAAAGCAACTGATACCTGTGGCAACTCTTAAGTTACCAGGTGATGAGTTGAAGGGACAGTTATCTTTTCCATTTCTGACCTCACTCCACCTGCAATCACTCCCCTCACACGAATTTTAGAGCACGTTCACATACACTTGCCCTGTACCCCATGAAGTCAAGAAAAACAGGGCTACAGACTACAACAGAAAATAGCTGAATGCTGTACAGCAGAAAATAAGCCTTATCCCTTTCATCTTTTTGATCTTTAACCTGTAAAACTGCTCTTTGTTCTGAAGATGCACCACACTAAAGCTAATTTCTTGCTATTCTGTATTACTGAGAAAGACGAATACACACCCAGGAAGGTTACACATCATGCCATAACAAGAGGGTTTGGTCTAGGATTCAATTTTTTCAAACATACAAGATTATACATAATGTCTTCAACGAAGGGATGCACACTGATGTGATATGAACCAGCTATGAAAAAGAGAAAAACATACAAGCCTGGTCACTGAAGCATCTTGTTCCACTTTACACTCATCAATGCTTTCCCAGCCTTGCTAAAAGGGCTTTAGCTTATCAGAAATCCATCCAAGACAAAATTTGAACATAAGGCAAACATCACTCTTCCTGACACACTGAAATGTTGGAAAGTGTGTTTATGAAGCAAAAAAATAAAGTAATGTTGGGCTTTGCATGCATCCTGTTTGTCTAGTTTCAACAAAGATTTACTTAAAAATTGATGACATTATACTATCAGTGTCAGTCCTCAGCACAGAAGTCTGATAGCCAAAAAATGACCCAAATAGTCATCTACTTCAGCAAGTAAATGCCTCCTAAAACCCATTAAATCGAAATAATATGGTCACTAAACTGCTGGAACACTACTACATATTGAGTTGTTCTGCATTACTACTGGAGTACAAAAAGATGCATCAAGGAACTACTGAACCTTAGTTTAAGTGGCAAAAGGTTGCTATTAAAAACAGTAAATTTGGCTGTTAGACATTTCACAGTTTGCATAAAATTTCAAATATATATATGAAATCCTTGCTTTTCTGAAAAGAAATGGTAATTTCCGTAATCTGTAAGGAAAGTAGTCTGAGATCTACTATAGCACTAAAGGTCCTGTCTTCCCACCCCACAAGGGTATGCAAGTGCTTGCTATTAATGCATTACCCCTGTGCATCATGAAAGTCTGGAATTTTTATTTATTTATTTTTAACTTATCCACTTTACCTAGAAGCAATTTATACCAATCCATGAGAAATCATATCACTAATTACTTTAAATCAATTTTCATATGTACTGCATAATTTCATTACCTATTAAATAGAATAGAATCTCTGTATGCCCCAATAACTTGATGTCAAAGAATAATTCAGATTGGAAGGGACCTCAGGACATCCCAGAATTGGACATGGACCATGCTGAGCAGAGGGGGATGATCCCTTCCTTTGTCTCCTCGGTGTGTCCTGCTGACACTGCCTGCTGCCAGTGTGCAGGGCTGGCTCCTGCCCACTCCCTGTCCCCAGCCCCAGCCTGTGGCACTGCATGGGACTCCTTCTCTAGCGCAGGACTAGGCATAGAATCACAGACCTGCTTAGGTGGGAAAAAACCTCTGAGATCATCAGGTCCAACTGTTAACCCAGCACTGCCAAGTTCACCACAGAACCATGTCCCTAAGAGATACGTCTACATCTCTGAAATACCTCCAGGGATGGTGACTCAACCACTCCTCTGGGCAGCCTGTTTTCATGCTTGCGAACCCTTTCTGTGAAGAAACCTTTCCTAAGATCCAACTTAAAGCTCCCCTGGTGCAATTTGAGGACTTTTCTTCTCATCCCATCACTTGTTACCTGGAAGAAAAGACAGGCCCACGCTTTGCTACAGCCTCCTTTAGGAAGTTGTAGAGAGCAATAAGGTCTCCCCTGAGCCTCCTTTGCTGCAGGCTAAACAATCCCAGTTCCCTCTGCTGCTCCTCCAAAGACTTGTGCTCCAGACCCCTCCCCAGCTCTGTTTCCCTTCTCTGGACATGCTCCAGCACCTCCATGTCTTTCTTGTAGTGAGGGGCCCAAAGCTGGACACAGGATTCAGGGTGTGGCCTCACCAGTGCCGAGTACAGGGGGACAATCCCTGCCCTGGTCCTGCTGGCCACACTGTTGCGGATACAGGCCAAGATGTCACTTGCCTGTGGCCACCTGGGCACTCACTGGCTCATGGTCAGCCCGGCTGCTGATCAACCCCCCCACGTCCTGGGGTTCTGGGTACATTTCACATGTCTCCTGGCAGCCTGTTCCAAAAATATTGCACTGAAAACATTGCTCGTTGCCATAACTAATGACTTTATGACATTTCTTCACAGCACACAGCCCTCTAACCACTAGGAGGTGCCACCACCAAAGGGCAGGTCCAGCACCTGGACTCTGGTACTAGCACCAAGTCAGGCACCCACAAAAAAGGAAAAGTTACATTACACTGCCACTAGAATGCACGTGGCAACCAAATTCAAGAATTACTAAATGAAGAAGAAAGCTTTACATTTGGCTATGAAAGATTAACACACTTTTCACCACAACTACTGATAGTTTACACTGAGAACAACTATGTTCTCTTTGCTAAGGGGATGAAGTTAAATATTTGAGAAAAACACATTGAGTGGAATGACACTGCATCTCTAAACTCTATAATGTCCATGCTGTCAGCACCAAATAACTCTGTCCTGCCCAAACTGCAAAATAAAGCTTTTACATGGGATTTATTTCAATCCCATGTAAAGAAAACCCAAGACATCTATCAAAGCACTGCCACAAACTCCAACTGTGGTAAATCCACAAGCAAGGCAAGATAAATGTGCCCTACTCAGATTATTTTGCTGTAACACAGATCTTACTTCATAATCTGCATCTAAATACAACAAATAATGCAACAAAATTGTTTCTTGATTACAATTTGTAATCATTAGCATTAACTCCAGATAACAGATATGAATTACAGTAATCAAATCCATAGCTCATGAATATGCAGTGAAATGTACTGGTTATAATGGTGCACAATCTTGTATGTGGGGATTTAGAATTTGGGCAAAAATGCCAAAGAAATGCAGAACATCTCAGGATTGCATCTTGACAATTGAATCATAAGTGAATCCGATGAAAGAAGTGCTTTCTGTTTCTTCCAAGAGTTTATTTACCTCCACCCATCATTGCAGCCTTGTGTGGATTTAAGCAGTTGATTGTTTTTTTCAGCCACCACAACAGCTCTTCAAACACACTACTAGATTTAGACCAGAATGATGGGTTTGACTGGAATAACCAACCACCTATATATGTCTGTACATACAGACCTGTACATTGTAGACCAACACGTGTATCCCTGACAGACGCTGATTAAACAAAACAAAAAAAAGTGCGTCTGGTAAAATGTTTCAAGGGAAGATTTAAGAGGGTAGAGTTGTCTACTCAAGTGACATCCAGCTTAAGAGGAAGAGCCTAATTTATTTCAGAAATGTACTTGAAATAAGATTTTCATTTGGGGGCCATCAATCTCAAGTACCATGAAAGATAGAAACAACCAGTTCTGATATATGTTCCCAAGTGGGCACAGCCAATTAATCGTGTAGTATGTGAACTATAAACAATTATTAATATACAGAGAGTTGCAAAATCATTATTACATACACTGCCTCACATTTCCAACACACTGTAACTATATAGTTAAGACAAAATATGAAATACCACTCTCTGTCCTCATGGCTGTATTATTCCTCAGGGAAATTCAAATTCAAGGCTTGGTGGGTAGGACTTTGCAATATAAACAGCTTTGCTGAACCATGTGGAAGGAATGCACAAGTTACATGAATCACAGAAAAAATTATCTCAATTTAGGTCAGCTATGATATTGTACGTTTTTGATAGGATTTAGAGTTTTAAAATCCCAGGTGCTTTAGTCTCCCCTGACACCCTGACGGGTACCCACAAGATCTCCGTGCCCCCTCTGTAGCTGCTGTATGTGGGAGGAGACCCCCCACACTCCCTGCACTGCAGCACACACAGGCAGCAGGGTGCCTGGGCACTGCCTGCTGCCTACACAGCAACTCCCTGTCTGCTTCAGAGGAGGAGCAAAATGTCACCTGTGGCTGTTGGATCAAGCTGGCAAATGGAACAAATAAAGTGGCAAACTAAAATATGCTGAAAAACACCACAGATCAACACCAGAATAGATATATGGAACATTTCTACTGATTTGTGTTGTAGGAAAACCCTGCCAATAGTGAATGGGGGACAGAAGGGCTCAGGACTTTCCACTGTGCTCTATAAAACTGTTCCCAAGACTATAACTATATTCCCCTTTTTGCCCTCCTCTCCTACGTGCACATTGTAGCTCACGGACAAAGCTTTCTACATTTCCTAAGTAGGCTGACACGAGGCCAGGACCTCCACACACCACCACTCCACAACCTCCCCTCTAAAGGACACCCGTGGAACAGAATCTGTGTTTAACAAACTCCTGGACACACAGGCAGGTACTTCAGGTCAAACCCATCAAGGAAAACTGGTTTCCAGAAAGCATCTGCAAAAGCAATGTGGAAATAATCATGGTATCATGTTAATTTATCTCTTAAATACTTTTCAAGATACTTTAACCAAAGCAGGCCTTATTTTCATCTCCAGGGAACAATTTGTAGCAATAATATTTAGCTATTACTTTTCCAAATTGCTCAATCTTTTTTGAAGGAGTGTAATTTCAATTCCTTCTAGTGGCACTGTGATTTATGTAGTCACTCTTTTCTAAACATGCCTAATGCTTTTCTGAAACTTTGAGAACAATCACTATATAAATTCAACTACTATAATCATGCTTATTTTGTAAGGTTAAATAAAACAGATCTGCCATTCTCTTTGAATTCAAGGTTCTGATTGCTGCTAACCCAGGGCAGAAACTGCAGTGCAGCATTTCATGTTAGTGTGAAGGAGAGGAAGTACCTTAAAACTAAACTTCTATAACAGTCTCTAGGATTATTTGTTTTGTTTTCAAATGTGTTCCTTACTTCTAAAGATAAATACTTTTTTTTTTTAATTGACCCTAAGATTTACCATGGCTGTAGTACTACTGACTGACCATGCTGTAGGGTATTACCATGTTTAAGATGAAAAGCAACTAGCACCAGATCTGGCTGGAGACCTCACCAGGCAGAGCTAATGCTAACTGCTACCAACTCCACATTTTATCTTTCCTGCCATTTTAATTTACATCCATGTTTTGCTCAGAGATGACCAGTAAAAGTTCCTCCTCACAAATCTGCAGTAATCCTCTTTTTCAAATAAATACCTAAGATCAGGTCTAATCTTAAGTCTAGCCCCAGTATCATCAGAATCCCACTGCCACACTCTTGAGTAGTCAAGAGAGCCCATAACAGGAAAAGCCTAATGAAGGAAAACTTCTTGCCCTGAACCCTCACCTTACTCATGACTTAATGAGGACTCTTCATTTTCAAACTCCTCCCTCAATCTCATTTCCAGTCCCAGAATTTGGTATAAATACAAAAAATCACCTGCCAGCTGCAGCTGCCAGGTGCACCACAACCTCCCCTCTTCCTCTGGCTTCTCAAACCCACTCTTCTCCTCTATCATCTACATTTGCTTATGACTCACCACCACTTCCATACCTGGCCAGCAGCAGAAAATAGAGAGCATTCCAAGAGGTTAAAGCAAACAGAGGTGACAACTATTGGAAAAACCTTATTTAAGAGTGTGCCCCTTCCATTTACCACAGCAGTGTTCCTTCCAAGCAGATACTGAAACCCCCTCACAGACCTAACTGCATTAGCACCCATCAACAAAAGCAAAGCTTGCCACATAGAGCCCCAAGAATGAATCCACTAATGCAGGAAGATGGTGATCTGCACTTAAAACCTCCTTTTACTTCCTTAGTTATCTTCTCCCTTGTCACCTCCAGTGACAGGGAGCAACTAACAGCAGTGCATTGAACTCTAACCCATTACACATCTTTCAAAATTGCTTAAATCTCTGCATGTCTGCACTCGTCAAAATTCAAGCAGAAGACTTTATTAAGAGAGAAGCAAAACCAGCTAGTCTTCTTGACCAGAAAAGAAAGCAATAAAAAATAACTATTAAAATCAGTGAAGCAATGCCAAGCCCTATTTCGAACAAGAGGTAAGCCTTCAAGTCTCTTCAGCTGAGTTGTGAGTATATCACATATAAAATTGTATAAACGGTTTAATTTTTTGAGCTCAGAGCACTTCAATTTGCATCTCCAGAAGTTTTGATTAATATAAGAATGATGTGACAGTGTTTTCAGTCATAAGTTATACCGTGGTCTAAATTAGAAATTCCCATCTTTGTAACAAAGACAATTATGGCAGAAGGTACAGAGAAATTACTGCAATTTCACGTACAGGGACAATGTTAGAAATATACTCAAGCACAGCATAATATTCCCCCTAGAATTATACCTTCAAGCCTGGTAAAACCCAAGTAATTATCTTTCTTCTCTTCTGCTAGACAAATTAGAGAGTATCCTTTACTTAGTCAAACTTGAGTTTGAAAGCTCCAGTTTCTAGTTCTTTATGTGCTTTCAGAGCCTTATTGAAAACGTTTTCAATGTAACAGCTTAATTATATTGTATACATACATAGAATCTAAGAATTATTCATAACTAATGGCAAAAATAAGTTTCACATAGGATTGATTAAAAACAGAAAAAACTTATGATTCATTTAGGTGCAGCTCATCTGTTCACAGAAAAGTAGTATTTTTAAGAATACTACAACTTCTATTTTCTGTAATTATCTCCTGTAAAACACATACAGTATGCTTGAGACTAAGAAGAATAAGCAATGAACCCTGTCTAATAAGGTAGAGAAAAAAACCAAAAAGAAACAGGTTCTTAGAAATTGCATGATTTTTCTTTCAGAAAACCTGTTTATATTATGCACCTGGGATCTCTCCAATGGGTTTCTCACCAAAATTCAGATAGAGGAAGGCTTTAGTATCTCTTGCTAGCTTTGAGTGATCAGTGCATAACCAAGGTTGTAGGTAGGTACATGGAGATAGTGTCTTAAGTTCCACTACAGAGAAAAATCTGCATGTCCTTCTGTAATGTAGTAGAGCAAAAAGGAAAGACCTTGATGAATAGAGAGAGACTAAAATATGGCATCTCTTTTTGACTGGTTTAGCATATGGTTTAGATAGCATACACTAACAGCTCCCCAGCCACGACTGCATCAAGCCAACCAAAGTTTTAAACCATTTCATCTAACCACAAGGCTCCATCCATGTGTTTTTGCAAAACACTTCAAATAAATTAAACTTTGCAAGTTTTCCCGTAGCAACCAACAGGCCTTTGTTTTGTCTCTTCTATAATAATAGCAACTGCACTGTTAAAAATACAATGAAAGTTTCAATAACTGAAAGAAAAATATATTTTTTATAAATCCCTCATACTTTTTTAAATATCAAGATGCCTGGACTGATAGAAGCTTGCAAGCATCCAAATAACAACCGTGTGCGTATACATATATATATATATACACACACACCCCCACACCCACTCTTGTATATGAAACCCGCTCTCCAGTTCTTAAAGCCAAGAATACTGTTCTTGAAGAAGTCTCCCTCAAAGTCTTTGTATTCGGGTTCTCAGATTGCTCTTGTACTTTGCGTACTCTATTTTGATTCAGAAGAATAACTATGCATGCTTACACAATTGAAAATATTCCATTAAATAAAATAATTTTTATTTTCCAGGAACAGGGTGCCTTGCTTTCTAAAGGAGAATTCCTCAGCTTGGCAGAGAGTCTTACAGCTGCTTTTACCAGCTTTTTCCTAGAGAAACGTAACTCGTGGCCATGCACAGATTAAAGCCCCAGCACACAACAGTGGGACAAACAACTGCACACACTAATTGGTTACATACAGCACCTACACCTGGGCACTGAGCTGCCCCACAGCTGCACCAGACAGGCTGCTAGGAGAATTCCCAGGGAAGATCCTGGTCTATATTTAGTGAGCTGATCAGATACAGAGAGGTCATGAACTTTCATTGGTTAAGACACAGAGCAAGATCCACCAGCTCCAAGAGGCCGATAAAGCCGGCCAGGGCCTTCGCTGTCCTCCAGACAGGCAGCACCTCCAGTACAGACCCCAACTCCTTCCAGACTAAAAGGGGGAAGCCAAAGTTTTGCTGTATTTTCATGCATTAGTGATGAAGAAAAGGGAGACACAAGAAACCTATTCATGTAGGCCTCAATTTAAAAACTAGACTGTTTATACGAGTAGATGCAATAAATCCCATTACTGTAGGGTAGGTGAGGGGACACAAACACAGTGCACCCAGGGAGGGATTGCACTCTCCCAGCTGCTGGAAATCAGACACTGACTCACAGCAACACCCTCAGCTAGGCCAAACTTCTGTTCCAAGTCCACATGCATGGACTTCATCAGGAGGTTTGCATCATACAGTAAAATTTAGCCCTAATAACGTTTTATTTCGCTGGATGACTCACACCTTCTACTCTTCTGATTTTGTAAAAGGCTGATGTCATTTCACTCTGTTCTTCTACACAGGTTGCAGGTTGTTACACTAGGAATGCAGTTCCCTTTCATCGAGAAAGACAAAGTAAAATGCAAAAATCAGCAATAAAGTAAAATTTTGCCATTTGAAAAAAGAGAAATATTTTAGCCAGCTTAGAGATACTGGGAATCATCCTCACCCTTAGGAGAAAGCTTTCTTAAATGCCAGCTTTGTGCAAACCAAACTTGAAGGAAAAATGTCAGTTTACTCAAAGCTTTTCTTTGATCCAAAGCTTTTCTAGAAGAGACTTCAGTGTCAGTGATTAAGACATCCAACATCTGTGTCAGAAAAGCTGCAGGTTTATGGAAAGCTCTGCAGAGTATGACCTTGCTGCCAGACCTCCCTCCTTCCTCTCCTCCCAGCTGAGCATCCCTGTTCCATGGAGACTTCCTCTCTCTGAAACAGCCCCCACAGGCATTTTAGGAAGTACTTTTCACAAAAGCTATTTCTTTCATTAAAATGTTGGAGGAAAAAAACCTTACTTATTTTCACACAACAAAAAATGTGTTCCCTAGCTAGTTCTATTACTTGAAACCATGGTTGTTTCAAAATTCATTTAGCTTTAGGAAAAAAAAAAACGATAATTTAAACTGCCTTGGACTCAAAGACTTTTAGACCTCTAAAGCTTGTATAAAACATTCTTTTTGGACTATCTACATCAGATGAGATCAAACATAATACTGTAATTGCTGAACAATCCCCTAGAATATAAAGACAAGGAAAACAAAACACACATTCTCTGGAACTCTGGAGTTTTTCATGCTTCCTATGAGAAGTACAATCTTGTTACACAATACTATAGAACATATTCAAGCTGTTCTCTGCACTGGTCTGTAAAGTAAAAGCAGACACATTTATGTTGATAATTCAGAACAAGATATATCTTCTAAATTAAATCAATTTAGCACACTGATGTTTTAAAGTGATAATTTATAACCTCATATCATAAATCTAACAAAATTTCTTAAACTTTGAATTTTATATCAGTCTTTTCTGGATAACTGATTTTAAAAAAACATTAAAAATAAAACTTCCTTGAAATTTTTCAGTAGTTTAGCACTTTTCCTTTGATAAGCTACAAGCCACCTTCAAGATGCACAGGAAAAAGGTCATGTTTTAAAAACAGCTATGCTTCCAAACACCAAACAAACAAACAAAAAAAAAAATTTGTGCTTAAGCTTTCATTCTCACGTGTTCAGAAGACAAATGTTCCACCGAAACAATTAAGTCATTATATATATGACAGATACCAGAAATAGCTCCATAAATAATTACAACTACATATATCACTCTGCACAGAGATATCCAGGACAAAAAATTTGGACCTTGGTCACAACTGAAAAGGTGTCTGCACTTTTATTCACAGCGCCACGACAATCCAATAAGGAAAGGAAAAAAAAAAAAAAGAAAAAACAAAAGTTACATTTCCTTTATGATTTTCAGACCTCAAATATTAGACATGTAGATGCAAAGCTCTATTTTGAGCTCACCTTTTCTGTGAGCATCAAAGCCAGGCGAGGCTATGGGTAGTTATTGAAAAATGAGAGGAGAAGCAGAGCTGGGTGGGGTGTGCAGAGCACGCCCAGCTCAGCTCCAGCGCTGCCGGCAGCAGAACTGCAGGTGAGCAGCGCACGGATGCTGCGGTGACGCACAGGGGAAGCTCCCTGCCATCTCCTCCTCCACCCCACCTCAGTACTGACATCACCACACAAGCCACAGATTTCAGCGGGAGCCAGAGTCCTGCTTGGCCAGAGATGGACCATCTGCTTCAGAAAACTTAAAGCTCATAGTTGAGCCAGTCAAAATTTTAATGATGTTCCTAGTGAATTTCCTAAAATTCATTTTATTATTTCCAGAGAAAAGTGTGGACAGAGGCATGCCACAAGTAGGAGGTAACCAAAAGCTGTCAGTGCTAATTTAGCTACTTTTCAATTCTGGAACACCCAGCCTATTTTGGTGCAAGTTTAATTAAATGAGAAACACTTTCCACTTCTCTGATAGGCGTGAAGTACAAACTTCATGCCTGTTACACTGCTTGCATTGCATGGAAGAAGGGCTCTTCTCCTTTGCCTCTCTCTGCCTGGTTGCTTCTGAAGCCAAAAAAAGAAAATAAAAGGAGGCTTCAGACCAGAAATAAACCTTGGTATACTCTAACCAGCAGCAAAGCAATTTGGGGGAAAATTACACAAATCCCTTAGAGACTCTGGAGCTTTGTCCCACACCAAGAGGGCTTAAGAGTCTAAATTACATGGATGAAGCATGGGTTAGCTAAGGCAAGCACGAGGGAGGGAGGGCACAGGATCAGTTCAGTGGCTGATGTTCATCCATCTTTTGTATATGTGCTGAAGAAGCTCTAAGCACAACTCAGAAGTGGCACAGGAAAAAGAGATAAAGAAAGAGGGGCACAGGGAGAACTCAGAATTTATCGTTTCGAACAGATCTCCATCCTCTAAAAGAAAAATTCATTATCATTTCAGCCAAACTCTGGAAAATACAGTTTGTCTTTGGACTACAACTTGCAGTTCAAACTTCCATAGGGCAGCCCAGTAACAGTGGAATAATAAGCATTTTGTGCAATTACCTTATATTTAGCTTTAGATTATCTCTGCCTACGTAAGTCTCTCTTGTTTCAGTCTTACAGGCAAAAGGAAAAGGTTATTTGAGACTTCTGTTTCTGACATTCTCTTTTGATTACAGACTAAATCCAAAAGAGACTACCCTGAAAGGCCAAGACAAACGTGCAACCGCATAATTGGTCTGGCTCAAATGGCACTGAAGTCAGGAGAAAGTGTCCCCAGCTCCAGAGAGATTCAGTCTGTGCTGAAAGCCACATTAAACTCTGTTTACTGTTTGCCTGAAAAGCCATATACATATGCTACGGGAATGTTTTGCCAAGCTTGAGCTGTGATGGTAGATATACTATAAAAAGCCCTAGTCTTCTGCCAAGACATGTGTATACCACATCTGCACTGTTTTTCTTGCTCACCCTCAGAAAACATTTTAACTTGGCATAGAGCATCATGTTTTATTCTAGTGAAATTCTTGCAAGAAGCACTTGGGAAGCAAAGCAAATAAATGAAGTTCAGAAATACATTTGATTCCTAACCCATGAAACGTGCAAAGAGGAAAATTGTCGTTTTGCTATAAAGCAGGCATTGTGCTATGACACAGGGCAGTTGGCACACGTGCATAAATAGTGGAAGTGTGTCATAATATGAAAGATGTCTATACAACAGCCAACATACTAGTTTACATGACCCCCTCCTTCACCAGATGAGAGGAGATTTGGTTTATATCAGAGAACAACTAAAGAAAATACTCAAACATATTGCACATGACTTCAAGGAAAGAAGGGATAAATTAGGGAAATTCAGTGTAATACTATTACTAGAAGTTTTGCTCAGCTACAACATGCAGGACAGAAACAACTGGAGGTCATATATTTTATCCCCCAGCACAACAGTACTTCCTGCCCCTGAAAAGACACCACTGCCAAGATCTGATCCACCCATACATTAAGGTTTTTTTATATACATTTTTGTTGCTTATTCTCTTCCTGTTTATGTTGATAAAAGTGATTTATTTACTGTAGTCAAATTAATATTGGAAAATGTTTCATTTTCAAAAAAATAAAATCTAGGCTAAAATTATTTTGTAATTCATAATACAGATTTTTCTTCCAGCTGCTTTTGGAAGGGAGAAGGGAGAAGCAAGGCACACCTAAGAATGTAGTACTTACCTATTCAGTCTTCAAAACAAAATTCTAATGCTGACATACTTGGGGCAATCTCTTCACACCCCACCACCACCTGCAGAAGCCCAGCATGGCTTTCAGCAGCATGGGTGACTGTAGGGATGGGGTAGAGGAACAGGACTGCCCCAAGCCCGAGGGGACAGAGGGGAGGCAGAGGTGCCTGACAGGCCGGACTAGGAATCACATTCCCCTCAGGACAGCATGGCATCAGCAAGGCACACAACACAAGCCAGAGCTTGATGGGACACAGCTCTCCACCCACCTGATGCTGACCCCCAGCCAGTGTGACTTAGCCCAGGGATGCTGCGACCAGTGGCCCCTGGCAATAGAAGCATATTAATCAAGCTCATGTCCCCAGGCCTCCCCAAGCTCTCTCCTGCATCCCTCAGTACAGCCTGGATCTGTCTTTTTGCTATTTCTTCTCTCCTTAGTCAGCTTTCACATGCTCTGCAAGTAAGCAGCTCCCAAACGCTGCCTCTGCAGCAATGCAAAGCACAGAACAGAAAACAGCATGGGGAAAGCAATGCCAGCAGTAGCACTGGCTCACTTTCACTTCAGCAGCTATAAAATAGCCTCAAATTCAACCCATGGGCATTTTGGCCAACAGTACCAAAAGCCCTCAGTCTGCTGGATGGCAATTGCCAGCACCTGGCACCTCAGGTAAGCAAAACCAGCGAGGCACAGAGGCCTCCTCCATTTCACCAAGGACTTTCACTGAACACACAGGGCAGGACAGGAGGCTCAACAGACAAATTCACTGTAGGTTGGCAAAGGATAACAAGATGCTTCCCAGCTTCCTCACCTTTCCTACTGGGGGGAAGAAAAAGTCTAATTTTGTAGGTTTTCCAAGCCCTCCACCAAGCAAGGTTTACAACCCCACAGACCAAGGAAAAGATACCATAGCAGAAATCATGGATGCATACTAGCTATCTCTGGGGGAGGAAAACGCCCATGTGCCACAGGCACCATAAACCAGGAAACCACAGATAACCAGGCCACAAACGGTCTTCAATATCCTCACAAATATACTGCCCAAATACTAAGCTGCTGCTGAGCAGTACAGTAAATCCCCACTGTTCGTATTAGAGAACAAGAGGAGTTATTCCCAGCATAATGCACTGTTGAGGCTTGTAACATGGACCAGCTCCGTACATATCATTACTGGAAGGCAACAAATGCAGAGGGGAAAGCAGTCCTCCTGTGGCTTAAGGAAGTTCACTGTGCAGTCGTGCACACACAGTTATTTCAATTATCCTTAAAACAAAGCATCCCCCAACCACCCGAGCTCCAAAATTCCCTCTCCTGCCAACACCACTGCCCAAACCCTTCACACCTGCAACAGTCCCTTGGCATTCTCCACATACATACCAAAGGGCTCCAGCATCAGTGTCACTTCACACCAAGCCTTTGAAACACTCTGACTGGCTCCTGTGAAGCCCTGACCATCTGGCAAGGAGGCATTACACCAAAAAAAAAAAACTATACATGTTGCAAGACTTCTTGCAGGAGAACACTAAGTTTCTCTGTTAACTTACTTGTTTTGTTGATATTGAACCTTCTTAAACACTAAAAATGCAAAAAAACATAAATAGCAGCCACTTCTACAAAATGATGCATCTGTCCTCCAAGAAACACAGGAAGTTTTTGTTGGTTTTGTTTTGGAGTTTTTTTGTTGTTATTGTTTCTGTTTGGTTGGTTGGGGTTTTCTGGTAAAAGTGTTAGAAAGCAAGAAATTCAAGAGTCAAATGACAACGATGGGAAGTGAATCTATGGACAAAACAAATAAAATATTTTGTCTGCTTTGCTTCAACTCTAGAGTATTATTAATGTGGCTTTCTCAATGTACACAAGTTATAAAGCTAATTACATATACAAAATGCTTAGCAAAAAATATCTGATTTATTGGAGTCTTTAAAATAGGAAAGGTTAGCTGGAGAAATAGCTATTGGTGCATCAAAATGTAGGTACTGCTGCACAGAGCAGAAAGCTGCTCCATACCCAAGAATTTAGCTGCTACATCATGTTGTACAGAAACCACAATGAAAATGACAAAAACCAAAACGAATGTAAACTAGCTTCCTCCATTGTCTGAGTTCACTGCTTAAAAAATCATATTCTATTCAAAATTATTTTGCATTCAGCTGTATTTCAGATTGCACCCCTGTCCAGTCACTTAAAACCAACAAGAAACCCAGCAGGGCCAAGGCACTGCTCCCCTCCACGTGAAGCATTCATGAGCACCCAATCTGCACTTTAGCTCCTGGCACTACAAATGTCCGGTCTTAATACCTTCTGCAGACTACTTTTTTTTTAAATAACCATCCTGAGCATCTCATTTTGTTTGTAACACCCAGAGCTGCTAGACTGTGAACACAAACAGACCTCACTGCAAATGCAGTGTGAAGTATGGCAGCAAGGATGGGTAAAGGAAATATAAACATGGGTGACAGTAAGGTGTTCTGTTTTTCCAATTTCCTTCTGTTCCCCAGGTGCTTTCTTCAGGATAAAATTATTTCTTTGATTAAAAATCTGGTGCATCCATCTATCAGAGTTACATTTACAAGCCTTGCACTACATCCTGACTTAGGTTTGCTTTCACTAGCTTGATTTTTAAACAAGCTCAGCTGTTTTGTTTTTTTTTCAAGCTTATGGTTAAGCAATTCTTCTTGCAGGAATCAATGCTGTGCATTATACTTAAGTGGCCTCAGGCTTCCCTTCCTGGTGTCCCTCAGTGTACATTTATACTTTCCAGAGTATTATTTCCAGTGCAAAGCTTTAGGAAAGGAAGTTCACTCCGAAACGCAGACAGACTGTGTTCAGACCTGGTGCCAGAAACCTTCCACGATGCACTGCAAAAAGGACTCTGCAACAGCCACATACATTCTGCACTCTCTCCCATTTTCTGCATATTCTTGCCTCCATTAAAAAATACATCATTCACTTCCTAACAAACTGAAGTACATGCAAATGATTTGCTTTCTCAGTTTTTTTGGGGTTTTTTTTTTGGTTTTTTTTTTCATTTATTTAGACTGAAAGAAGTTCATACTTCTAAAAGAAAAAATTAGGGCAAGCCTCGCCCATCTTGTCTGGAAAGAATATGGTTCCTTTACTTGAGAGGGAAAATAAAATTTGAATACAGTGGGAACAAAGGGAGAGGAAGAGGGTATGGGCAATACATGTGTGGTGGGGTTGGGTTTTCTTTTGGGTGTTGTTTTTTTGTTTATGCTTTTCTTTAACCTCCTGTTGTTCTTTTGGAAAGATTTTTTAACTTCACAGCTATCCTGAAGTTAAAAAAAAGTTTTGCTCCTGATTTAGGAGCAAAACAGATTTTCTCTGCAAGAACAGTACTTGAACAGTAGACTTGGGAATACCTGCTTTTCATTTCAAAGTACATTTAGCATAATGCTGTATATATATAGTAAGAATTGCCTCTCAAGAACTCAAGAGAGCTCTGTTCTAACAAAATGGGCAGGATGCTTAGTGCCTTCTGTTGTTACAGGGTGTGTTGGGAATACTGCTACTGGAAAATTTGGAGCACTACTCTCACTTTTATGACCTCAAGTGAGAATTTTGCAGTATAAGCAAAATATCACAAAGCAATTTTTCATGAAAGCTTTCAATAAGCTTACAAAAGCTTCCATTCTTATAAATCCTGTTTGTCTTCTCTGTTAATGACAAAGACATGGTTACTAAATGGATACAGTACCAGTGCAGAAGCACAAGTGATGCTCACAACAGGTTACAAACTTTGAAGAGACACCAATGCCCCCCGCCACAAACACCAATACTCCTCAGTGTTGTGGTGACTCCCAGCAGCTGCTCTGGGCACCAAACATCAAACACATCTGCAAATGCAGGTCAGGTGGCAACACTGAATAGTCCCAACACTCAGCTCAGGATGCTGGAGCAGGGAGATGAGAGACAGGGTGCAGTCCAGCATGGGGTGAAAGATAAGGGAGCACTGCTGGGGCTATGACTGCCCAACACACTGTGCCCAGGGAAGCTGGACGGGCCACAGCCACAATTAGGACCTGCTGCAGATGCATGGGACCCCAGAGAAGACAAGGCACCACTTGCCAAGCCTTCCCAGTGAACCTGAGCCTGAGCAATATATATTGCAACACAGTTCTTTGTCAGCCCCTGGGTGGTAAACAGAAACCCGTGGTGCAGGGGGATCACTGGCACAGGACTCTCCATAAAGGTGTCCATAACAAAGCAGTGAAGCACACACGAGGGTAACCTTCACACTGTCATTATCTGCCCCCATGGGATTCAAATGAGCTTCTGTAATTACTTGTAAATCTTGACATACAGTAAAACTTCTGGTAAAACAAACCATACTAGTCCATGGAAAGGATTTAGCAATTTTTGAAAAAAAAAGTTTTAAAATATAGAAAAGCATCTAGAATTTTTTCAGTGGTTGAAATAGCAATCTCCTCCCAAACTAAGGCAACTACAGAAGTCACAATTCCACTGGAAAAAAGAAGTCACATTAGAACAGTCTTTTTACAACAGTTGGTTTACACTAAAATATTTTAGTAGCAAGATCCTGAAATTTTGCATCAACGGCAGAAACCCCTGTAGGTAACTAGGCAAATGGACTGCCTCCAAGAAATTAACAGCAAAACTGAATGTAATTGTTTACACTTAAATGCCTCTGTCAATAAATAAACAAAAGAATAAATAAAGTTAAGAAACACCTGAGCATTTATTAATTGAGAGGAAGGCAAAGCAGGATAGTTCCAGGCAGGGTGGGCAGAGGCCCCACCTTTCAGATGCTGTGTGTGCATTTCAGTGGGACCATGCAATGAAACCCCATCTCTCCCCTTTGAGGGGGCAGTCACACTGCCATGCACTGCTGCAGAGACGGGCAACACCCACCTGGAAAACAACAGCGTTTTACATCATAGCAAACTTATTTACACATCCAGCAATGACACATTTTGCTGTCATTTCTTGAGTTTGACAGGCAGCAGCATAAATAGTGGAAGAGGTTTCTGCAGCCACATATCCTCTGCACTGTCCCTTCAGTACTTCTCCTTCTGTTTTCAGCTATATCATTTAGATAACATAATACCTGCAGCAAAATAAAACATTTTGTCTCTGTCCTTCATGATTTTATTTTTAAATCGATTTATAAAGCAAGAAGAGAATATGGATGGTAAGACAATGCAGCAATGCAAAAGCAATGAGATCTTCACCTCAGGGAAATTGCTTTCTACTGAAACAAGACACAAGCTCCTTTTTGTTGTCATCAAAGAATTAACTAGAGAACATGCCAATCATTTATAAGAAAGTAGACATGAGCATAAATGATGGGAGGAGGGGAAGATCTACTAGCTTCTGTGCTGCAGAAAGGCAGAAGACAGTGATGGACAAAAAACAGAAATTTTTACTCCAGGTCCAACGTTTCTTAAAAGAATTACAGATGGGTAACAGACAGCTCAGACTTGGAAAAATCTCTATATATTCCTCCTGTTGATTTCACTGGAATCTGTAGGCGCACTGTATCTCAAGTAAGAGTCCCAGCATTTTGCTGCCCCAGTTTTTCCTTTGTGCAGAAAGAGAAATGTGAGTATCAAACGTTCTTACTAACTAGAGGAGAGGAAATAAGTGTGCAAGTGTTTAAATATAGAAAGGTGTTACCAGCATGCATTAGGTGTTATTAATGCCCTCACTACTAAAATGTGAACCAAATGAAACAAAGAGGTGCCTGCAGGGAAGGACAGTCTTTCTTCATGGGAGTTGGTTTCTGGGTCAGGAGGTTTTTTGAGTTACCCCCAGCAGCACCAGCATGGTATCCCCTTCAAAAGCTCAAAGAGGATGTAATCGACTGCATGTTGCCTTCAACTACAAGTTCACCCTGGTGTATACACTCAGGCAACTTCTGCTTTCCTCCAGCTCTCCTATGATTACAAATAAACTTGCAGTTTTCAAACACTTCCCTTCCCGGTTCCTGTCTCTTCTTTCATACACAGCACAAATGCTTCTTCAGTCCCACTCCTTGAAGACATACTGCTCTCCCTTCTCCCAGCTCTCTCCAATGAATTCTTAAGCAAAAGCAAAAAGAAAAAAATTCTTTCACAACTGTTTTTCTCACTAATTTTGTCCAAAGGCTACAGAAGTTTCTGGTCCACTTCAAAGTGTTGCTGGCAGGGCCATAACTGAGCTTTCTTCCCTCTTCAGTACAGGCATTACCGGAAGGATGATTATCCTTCTTGGCCTTATTATTCCTTGCCTCTGGCTACCCTTCTCCATTTGGGAGCTAACCTACTTGCTCATCAGGTTCTTCCCCATTCTTGCCACTGCTGACATTTTCCAAAGCTTCTCCTAGACCGACCACTTGCTTGCCTCACCCAAAAAGTTCCATTTTGGCTCCAACCCATTCTCAGCAGAAGGCTCTGCCCCCCTTGCAAGCAACAACCCCACAGCCCTGGGGGACAGCCATGCACAAGCTCCCTCCCCATGCCCACTGTACCAAGGAGGGAAGCGCTGCTGCTTCTACGAGAGTCAACATCTACACTTGCAATAGGCTCCAAGCACAGGTGAAAAGTCAACACGTGTCTTGTTTTAGGATCAAAAAACGTGTTTAAGATGACAAATGCATCCAACCTAAAACTGCTATTGATTTCAATGTCAGTAATGGTATCAAAAAAAAACCCAAGCCCAACCCTGAAAGTCTGAGAATCCCTCACACTCCAGCTACCTACTGGTTCTGCAAGTTTAATCCATTTTACAAAGCAATGGCAGTTTTTATAAGTCTTTTAAAAGTACTATTCAAAACCCAGGCTAGAGGGCTGAGAAGGCACAAGATCATTCCAAATAAAGAGGTAATGGCAGGAGTGAGAAAGACAAAGCTTATGGTCATTACAGGCAACGCTAACCTCCCTGATGAAGTATGCAATTACTCCTAACAGTTCTTCAGAGTTTCCCCATGTTGTTTTTTCCCAAAAAAATCTGTTAAGTTGCAGTAGAATAAGCAACACCTGGATGCAATGTAATTTAAAGAGATACAATTGAAAGAGACAATACATTTTCCCTGGAAGGAAGAATTCCTTCTTCTGACCAGTGTTGATACTGGTACATATTTTTACAATGCTACATAGCCCTATTTCTTTCACTCAGATACCAGCACCTAATGAGCACAGATATTCTAAATAATTCATAGCAAAATTCTATGTTGAACATCCACCATGCAGAACATAAAAGATTTTAGAGCAGTCTGGTTTAAGGCTGGGAGCTGTTAATTTGAATACTTCATTTCAAACCACTATTAACGTCAAGATGTTCAAAGCCCACTTGTATCAGCCTGGCAATGTTGGCACAGCAAGACTTTCAAGAACCTCAAATTTGTGCAAATGTCTGAAGTGAATACTCTGACAAATTAAAAAGTTCAAGGAAGTAAGTAATAAACTAGAAATTTTAGGATTTACCTGGTGTGAACTCTCACGCTAGCAAGGCCTGACCAGGCAAGCTTTGTGCACTGAAAAGGTGCTTGGTTTTTTGCCCTGAATACCCAATGCACCAACCCAACTGCTCCACAGGTCACTGCAGATGGCAAAGCATCTTCCACCTTTCAATAGAATTTGGCTGCACCCATGGATTCTCTGGTACTTGATCACTAACTCACCACACACAGATTCACTGTTTCATGGTAACCACTATTCATGACATTTTGTATTTGTTCACACTAGGCAGGGATAAAATGCTGAGAATTCCCACCTGGATTCACAGAAACAAGATCTCCCAGCTGTGAAGCATCTTTTTAAAGGACAAGAGCAGCTCCAAATTAAAAAACTAATGGTGTCATCACCACGTAAGCAGCTCCTCTGGCTTCACAACATGTTAACAGTACTACACCTGAATTTCAGTACATGCAAGTGTAAGTATCAGTGTTCACCAGGAAAGGTTGGAAAAATGCCACATGGAAACTGAGGAAGAACTGGCAAAGCTCACAGGGCTCTGCACTGAGGAGCAAATTTGCTTTAAAATACCCACTGTGCTCCCGAGGGCCCAGTGCCCACCAGCACACGCCCTCCATCTGCCAAACCAACAAACACTCACTTAAATACTGCAGGGAAAAACACTGGGTAAGACCCACACTGGGGAAAACAGTAGTAATAGCAATAATAGACCAGTGATACACAGCACGGAATTACTAAGGATTTCAGTGAGAAGCAGTGCAGAAACAAAAATAAGGCTCCCTGGTAAGATACCAGTATCCAGTCCTGAGAAAGGAGCTGGATCTTGTGGAAGTTTCTTCTAATTAAAAAAACAAAAAAACAAAAAAACAAAAACAAAAAAAACCAAAAACAAAACAAAAAAAAAAAAAAAAACCCACAAAAGTTTTTCTAAACAGATTTTATGATCACTAAGGCAAGAAACACCAGTTTGCAGAAGGGTTTTTCATTGCTCACATAAACGAAGACATGGCTTGCAAAACAACCAAGAGAAATGCATTTTCATATTCCGTATTCCTCTAACTTCATGAATATTCCATATTCCTCAAACTTCAACACAAAACAGCTCTGGCAGTTAAAACTGTTTCAGTAGAAGAGATAGATTTGCAGCCTTGAAACAATTCTCAGTATTTTGCTGAGCAATGACAAGCAATAAATATTATAACAATAGGGATTACATAAATCTCAGTTCAAGAACACCAGAGTGGTACAAAGCTCCTGATGCCCGCCCGTCCTGAACTGGAAACATCACCCTTCGAGACTGCAAACGAGCATTTCATCCCTTGGTACGTCTGGATCCAGCATATTGTGACAACCTGTTTGTGTGTGATAGTGTTCATGCTATGAAATGAACTGGACAAAGTTCTACTGTCAAATTCACCAACACTGGTAACTGGTTGTTAACTTCAGCTTTACTCCACAACAGTGCAAGTAACTGCTTGCAACTTTTTAGACATCCTTATCTTTGTAAAAGGCTGTCTGTTGATTAGGGTTACCTGACACTGACTACCTCCATAAGGGCATTCCACTACAAACTTCATTTTTTTAAATTACATCATATAAATTGCCAAACAATACACTTTGTTTGCCCCAACACACTATACAACAACTCCCCGCTTGCTGGAACAACTGTTTTCTTCTTATACTTTTTAATTAGAGTTACAAAATGCTTGCAGTAGAAGGAACAATGGCCCCGATTTCTTTTCAAACAGCTTCTAGATGTGCTGCAACACGCCTGTGTATCTGATTGACAGCACTTTTCACTACCCAGAAGTGGTGGTACAACCCTGGTACTTCTCTTGCACTTTTTCCAGGGTTCCCAATATTTATACTTCACATCTCATATGTAAGAGAGTAAGGCATGCGCAAAACCTATTTGCCTCTATGCGATCATCACTTAGCTGTCTGGTTTCAAAGTTGAAGAAAGAGCAACTTGGATATGGATCCTGAAACACAATTCAGTATATTATTTGTTTGAAATAACCAATTTTAAATTATTTACTGTAACATGTAACAAGTCAGTGTTAAGTTGTATAAAACTAGGAAGCAATAATGGGGAAAAAATTAGATTATAAATATCAACATGGTCTTATGCTCCTTTTTTTAAACCCATGGGTTTGGAAAATTTATCTGAGCTTATTTAGAAAAATATATGATTTTTCTAAACAATTTGAAGTTACTGACCTTTAAAAAAAATCATAAAATTATTGATGGAATAGGAGTAAACGCTTTAAGTGGGAGAAGCTGGAGCATGCCAATCCCTCCTCCCAAGAACAGATATAAAGAAGCCTTTCTCAACATGGCTCAGCTCCACAGAGTTAAGTAGTCCCCAGAGCAGAGGGAAGTCTGTACTTCAGGAATGAGTTAATAAGCACAATCTCATACAGACATTGTCTAGCCCGCACAGCATTCTGCAAGGCATCGACATTTCTATCCCATGTAAAGACAGTGCAACCTACCTATGGCCACACACAGAGCTAGCAGAGATTTTCAGGGAGGTAGCTGTGGGTTTTCCATGCATATGTTTACTTTTATATGCAACAGCCACTCAGCAAGATCACACCCTGGTGTAAAAGGGGCCTGTGACAAATGGGCACATGTAATGATTGGGACCCACCCGAGCCACCTGGACAGTCCACACTGAAATGTGTCTGCCAAAGTAATTGCAGCATGCTGCAGCCAGCTCCTGAACTCTAAAAACTGAGCTATTTTACATGGCTACTTCAGGGCAGGTGAATCACATCTTAAAGACATTTATTTCTCTGCACAGCTTCTAAACAGAGTTTATGCAGACTCCAATCTTGTAGATTAACAGTTAGGCTATGTAAACTCAGCCCTACACATCAAACTTAACTAAGGTGAGGGAGATGAAGATGACCTAACTATGAGGACATCAATTTGTAGTATCAATAAGAGCTGCAATTAGAGATTTGTGTATAGTCTCTGTGTAAAACAACAGCATTTAATACAAGAAATTCTGCTTAAACCATCCACAAGAAGCTGACAGTTACACAGACCAACTCTCCCAAACTGGCTTTTAATTCTCAGTATGGAATATGAAACAAACACAAGGGTAAAGGTTTTGGAGAGAGCAGCATACATGTCTAGTGATGTGCAATAGCTCTCACACACGCTGACATTAAATCTCATAGTGGCAAACACTCTCTGTGGCTAAACCCTGACAAGTACAAGCCTTTTCAATGAAAAATTCAACATCTTTATTCTCCTTGTTCATGCAAATGTGACCTTTTTATTCTTCCTCACAGACACCTTGGTACTTACTCCCACCTCAGCATGTCTCAGTTCAACATATTCTCAACAACGCACACCTGAAGCTTCAATGCAGCCTTGCTGTGCTCAGAGTCCACACACACACTCCATCACGTGAGCAGGGTGGCTGCCTGACTCAGCTGTCATCCCAGCTGATTCACTATTCCATTTATTGTTCCTTCCAATTGCAAAGAGGCACCTTTAACCAGCAGTGCGTAGTAAAGATCATGAGATGTGACAGTACTTGATTACAATAAATGACCTCGAAGCTTGTTCTATTACATTTTTTAGCTTGTGAATGCTAAAAAAGTGTCATTTCTTGTGTGAAAAATGATTGCCAAACAACAAAAAAAATCATGCTCAGATTTTCTGTTATTCCTTTTGTCCTTGAAAATAGGTATCCGAATCACTAACACCATTCACCAGTGAATGGGCTACTCTCAAAGAGTTTTAATATTTGTAAGCCCTAAGCCACAAAGGCAAAGACACTGCAGAAAGCACATGCATTGCTCAGGAGTATGAACAGGGTCCAGCAGAACTGCAGAAAACTAAATTTTGAAGAAAAATTACTGGTTTACATCATTGTGGTTTTCTTTTGCTAGAAAGGAATCCGGCAGATCCTTACACCCATGTAATTTATCAGCAGCTCAAGAGCAGGCCCCTCACTTGGGAACCGCATCCCCCAGCCTGCCAGACAGCTGAAATCTCAACCTTTGCCCATGAGGGGAAGCAGGCTACCCACAGCAACTGATGTCAGGTCACCCCAAAATGAAACTTCATGCTCATCCCAAACCACTACAGTGGAGCAGAGGGACTTCTGAATAACTGAGTACTTCTGTGTACCCCCACTGAAGATAAATGCTACCCACGTAGAGCTCTCTGTCACAGGAAAGCATTTCAGGGGGACACTCCAAACACACTCTGGAAACTTCGGGGTTTCTTGCGGAGAAAACACAAATTCTTTCTTGATAAAACTAAACTCTACTTCAGAACAATTTTTGTGTGTGCGAGCATGAGAGTGACAATAAAAGAAATACCAGAATAAATACAAACCCATAAAGATTCCACCTCTGAACAAAAATGAAGCTAACTGAAGTAACTCCTCAAAATGTCAGTAACCTGACTCTCAGGATACTCACTTAACGCCTTAATTATGGACTCTGTTCCTGTAACTGAAATCCAATGAAATTCAATCCTGTGGTTATCCAGAAGATAAACCATTGCAAGATCAAATGTAGTCTCTTACTACTTTACCCTTTTTCTCTTCAGTTTTCCGAATCAATTACTTTTTAGTTCAAAATGTTTACCCAGAACAGGAAGGATGATTGTCATCACAGAACCTGCAATTATCCATAGGTAAAGAACAATTTGATTCATGGGGTTCTTCAACGCCACCAGAAAAGTTCAAACATAATCTACTCCTGAAAACCCAAGACCCACCACATCAGCTTCAACATACAAGGCTGAAAAGTCATGTTCTATATTCAGACTGAAACTACAGTGCACATCCTCAATAGCAAGAGAATCACTCAGGAGGGAATTTACCTGTAAATGTACTGGCTTCGGCTTCACTGGAGGTCCTTCAAATGCAGCAGAGCCAACTCCGGGAAGCTCTCTGACAGGTAATCAGGAGGGGCTGTCACTCACCCAGGCACATCACCCCACAGCAACTTTGGGAATGGTAATGACCCACTCAGGAACACAGCAGTTCCCTCTGTCCCTGGATGTCACAATCACCCATGGAGCAATTCCCTCCACAAGTACCACTGCAGAGTGACCCATGAAAGTGACACTGGTGACATTCACCACTTCCAAAGAGCAGGCTTAGACACAAACTGCCCAACACAAATACATCCTTTTGTCTTCTCTCCTTTCCACCCCTGTTGCCTGCTGTAATCCCCAGTGATCCACTCATACCCAAAGCACCAGCCTTGATCAGAGCTGGGAAGTGTATGGGGTCTCCCTTGGGAACAAGGACACCCCTGCTCATGGTGGGGAGCTGCACTGCACAGATTTCATGACACAACATGTATCCAGCTGCAGGGCTACTACCTGAAAAAACTGCAAGTCACAAAGGGTTAAATGGGTATCACTAAGATTTTAGCTCCAGAATTTTACAAGTAGCTGTACTGGCAGATCCCTTTGCCTGGACACAGTTCTGCTGATTTCAGGGCACTTCTCCCCAGTTTCTAACCAAACCTGATCATATAACACACCACAGCAAAGTAGCCATTACCCTGACGGGCCTGGTACCATATATGCTCATTCCAAGACTCAAAAGTATATTTACCAAGCATGGCATTCTCACAGAGTACAGCAAAAGAAGGACTGAGACAATTTTCTTTTTCAGATGCTCTACCTTTCAGATTTCATAGGTAAATATCAAATTCCAGACACACTGCAGACTATTTTCTCCATTGATTCATACAGCACGAACTGTAGGATGTTTGCAAAGTTTTAGTGCTTTATAGATGAGATACAGGGAAAAACGTGAATAAGCTTTTGAAAACAGAAAAGCAGATAAGGTTTACAGTGGCCAGTAGAGCTGGGATGACTCCTATTTATTCTTTTGTAAAGAGTACAGCTGAATATTAACAATCATGCCCATGCTCTGTGCAAGTGTAATAAAAAGGAGGTACTGTAAAAAAATAGATTGAACAGTTTGCCTTGGACTGATAAAGCAGCAAGCAAATAGCACAATTGTATGGAAGCGTGCTTGGTTTGTGAAAGCACAGTGCCCACAGCTACAATCATTTCTAGATGAGGGGGAAAAAAAAGTAAAAAAGAGGGGACAGAGAAAAATGAGAACATTTCCCTTTCCACCTGGAAACATAAGATTCAAAAAAGAAGTGTCCTTCAGGGCTTCTGATCCTCAGAATATGCTACTTTCTCCTAGGAAAGAAGTTCAGTTGACTCAGATCACAGTCATGTTTGAGCAACCTGTAAATCAATGAACATACCTGATTTTATAGGCTTTGTACTTCAGTGAAAAGTATATAGATTTATAATACACACAATTATCCATTTCCATTTTTAACTAAATTATTTCCTCTACTTCATATTGCTCAGTTCGGGGTTTTTTTTCTAATATTGATTTCTATATCCAGCTTGCTTGGCAATAAGCTCATCCAATGCATCTTCTGTCTGTTGTTGATAAAATGCTGACTATACACCCTCTTAACATTAAGTAAAACTGTTTACATGAAAAAAATATCACTAGTTGTTAAATAAATATTTTAATGTTATTTAATGGGGTACAAATTCAATATAAATGCAACCTGGGATAGAACAGAAACAGAAATATCCTTTTAAGTCATTATCAGAACAATCTTCATTTGCAAACATATCCCACTTACAAAGTACAGGGCAAACAAAAAAAGCAACCTCTGAACTGGCAGAGCCCTACCACCATACATCCATTCATCCCCACGCATCGCAATTCAATTGCTTTCAATAAAACTCAACTTTTTGTTAAAAGTCCTGACTCAGTAGCATTTGCAGGATTCCCATGATAGTATTGCTGGTAGCTTAAAAATCTGTCCATCTGAATGCTCCTCACAGGGCGAGCTCAGGCGTATGAGGACAGAGCAGGAGCGCAGCCGGAGCGAAAGCGCGCTGCTGTGATCATCCCTGCACACCAGCCACCCCTTCTGTTTTGCTATTGCATGCCTCAAGGAACAGCTCATCTCATCAGTTAATCAGCAAGATTAATAGGACAATACAGAATTCTTTGATTACTGTTCTGGTATAGGGAATAGCCTGAGCTTAAAACAGCAAAAAAAAAGAAGTTCAAAGCCTTAAAAGAGAGCTAGTAAACAGCCTAAAAAAAAAAAATATATATATATATACACAGTACTAGTTTCCAAAGTATCATTATTTCTTTCCATAGCATCATTATAAAACTCAGAAATGCACAAGGACCAGGAAACCTTTTAAACTAGAATCTTTGATGTACATGCAGCACATTCAAGAGAAAGGGATGTTGTGCAAAGATCAATTCCAAGAATCAGAAACAACACCAGAAGAAAACAACAGAGGCTAGAATGTAGTAAAACAAAATAAATTTTTCTGAAAAAGCCAGGAACAGAGATGCCATTGAAAAGGTCAGGAATAGTTGTTTCCAAAGGCAGTAAAGGAAGCAAAGCATCAGCACTGTTACCTTCAGGACTGTTAAATCTAAATACAAGCAGCTTTTCTTTTCTCAGGAGCTGTCTATTGGAGAGCTGTCTAAAATAAGAGGGATATGCCAAAACAAGGAAGAAACACAAAATAATTCATGTAAATCATTAGGAGGTACATTCTACAAGATTTCATTGAAATCTCTCAGGCTATCCATGCCTAATAACAGCATGTTCATCAAAGCTATACAGAACCACTTGAAAATACAGATTCTAGAGGAAAAAGATGAACAACAGTTATAATGTCATCTAAAATTATATCATAAATGCCCCCAATAGCATAGTCCACCAGCCACATTTTTGCAGAGTGCTGGAGATAACACAATGACTATTACAGCTGTTAATAAAATCCAAAGGCTTCAACAAAAGCAGTACTAATAAATGGCAGTTATGCTGTGGCATGTTTTTTAAAATACAAAAGCTAAACCACTTGCTAAAGTCAAACCAATCATTCTAAAAGAACTGGTTTAGGGTGGAATTATAATTTGCAAAACCCCAATTTTCAGGGTTTAGTAGTATTATTATTATTTAATTTGTACTATAGCAAGCACTCCCCTGTTTGCTGTCTCTGGCCCTACTGTGGCCCTGCACATTTCCTTATTCCTAATACAGAGATCCTGAATATGACATTATAATCACGAATTCTTAAAGCTAACAAGGGGAAAACATGCTTTCTTCAGCACTGTATGCAGAAGGCATTTAAAAGTTTTGGTAGACTGAGTTCCTTTAAAATCAGCATCTGCAGCACAGTAGTCTACAACCAAAGTTGAGACCAAGGCAATTAAACCCATCAATCTAAAAAAAAAAAAAAAGCATAAGCATGAAGACAGTTCTTTCTTCCCAGCATCAGCTGAACACTATTAGAGCACTTACCAACTACCTCAGATTTTTTGGCCATGTCCACCTTATTTACAACACTTCTGTATTAGGAGAGTATTACAGAACTTTAATGAGGAAAAAAAATTGAAAAACAGATTTAAATTCTACTATAATGGATTAATATTCTCCCTTCTCCAATTTCCTCATATTTAAACCAAATACATCACTGACAGACCTCCTCTGGCTTCAGTGTGCCACTTAACTTAAACAAGAAAAAAAAAAATCACTACTCATAAATCCCTTTAGATAGCTATACTAAAGTCAAACATAAGCATTTCCTTTACTTTCATTCTAAGTTATAAACATTTATTAGAATCAACATCCTACACTGCCAAGGTTAGATTACTACACAAAAGTTTCAACCACTATAAGTAAGTTGAAAAAAAATTCCTTAAGAAACAGACATTATTAAGCAGTTTAACATAACGGATTGCACACTTTTCTAAAACAAAGACTTCCTTTTCAACAGCAAATTAGCACAAGCTACTCTCTTTTCAGCTTGGCGAAGCTTCGTGTGTCTTTTCATACAGCAGCTGAGCTACAGGGGAGGAGAAGCACTAAATACAGCAATATTTTACCACATCCTTACTAGAGAGGAAAGATAGTCTTGCAATTAAGGAGTCAGCAGGTCAGCACTTTATTTCCAGCTTGGTACCGAACTGCTTGTGTGGTCCTGGATCAGCCAGTGACCTCCTGTGCCTTCTTCCTCTATGCACCCTGTGGGGATAAATCCATACTTGCCAATCTCATGCTATGGCATTTGTTTGCCGATTTTGTTTTGGAAGGGTGAAGGTGGCAAAGCAAAGAAGGAAACTGCCCTGTTAAGAGGAGTAGGTGCTGAAGAGCCATCTCCTTGCAAATAGTTTGGATGTTGCGTGCTGTTACAACTGCTGGGTGCACCACAGCTTTGCTGCAGCACAAGCAACCAGTACAGCAAAGCACTTTTCTCTTTCCTAAGGTCAAAGAAAGATGCAGAGAAAAACCACAGAAGGACTTTATGCCAGTACTCACTTGCTGCAATTAACATTGTGCTAAGGTGAAATGCAGTTAATGAGGTCCTTGCAGAGAATGAGCCATGGGAATACACAACGCTGCTCCCAGGTGAGCAATCCCATACTCCATCATCTGTGTTTGGACTAAACCTACACACCTTCCCACTTAATGCAGACCTGTGTTCGGGAAGCAGTGTTAAAAAGGAGCCCATTCCTACTCTGTGCCTCTTCCACAGCCAAAGAAGCACGGTATTGACACATACATTTTCTTTCTCAAATCACAGCATCAGGAAAGCAAAACTAACCAGATATTTCCTGTATCTTCACCACAAGACTCAGCCAATACTTCTGAAAGAAACCAAAAGACACTGTAACTGTTTCCTAAATCCAAACCACAGCATTTTCAGTCTCTCCTGTTCACTTAAACATATATCTCTTTCTGTAACTCAGGCTCCTGTGCACTAGGAAACTTGCTAAAATGGGAGTAAGCAATAGTTTTCACAAAAAAGTACCCCTCTCATTTTTTTACATTGTATTATTGAAGCCACATTAAACTTCTCTGAAGACACTCTGAGTTCTGAATTAGAGCTGAGTTAGTGAATCTTTTAACTGTGTAGGGACACAAAGTTGTCTTTTCAACTTGCACAACCTGTATGCATAACCTTCCTTACCTCCACGTTAAAAATTAGGGCAATTTGAAATAGTTCATTCTATAACGAAAGCAAGTTATAAAAACTATTCATCACCTAGCGAGGAATATACTATGGCAGCCCAACCACATGGCAAATCAGAGCCCCTGCTCACCTTGCAGTAACAGGGCTGGTGCCTGCATCTAACACAGCAAGTGCAACCCAGCACCAGTGAGTCTGGATACAGAGGTGGAAATTCAACACCACGGCAATGACCAGGGCAACGTGTTAAGTCACAACACAAAGGTGAAAGTTTTATTAGTGGAGTTCTATACCAAGCATAATATGTATTAAAATCCATGCTTTAAAAAAAAAAAACAGTGGCAAATTTTATCAGTTCACTTTATCCTTCTGCATATTTACTTTTTTTTTTTCAAAATTACTCTATTATTTTGTTTCTCCCTTGTCCATTTAACAACATTCCCAAACCAGCAGAGCCTATCAAAGCTAAAAGCCTTGTCCTGCTGCTGGTGTATCACCAACATATGTTAGGAGCACTTAAATTGCAAGGCTACAATCTGCTCTCTGGAGGAGGCTGGTAGCAGATGTGACAGTCTGATCTGCAGAACGAACTATATATAAAGATGCAAGCAGTGGGGGGGAAGACTCCACAGCTTTGCTTTTACATATCATGCTGTATTTGTAGCCTTGCTTATTTAGAGAGAGGGAGAGGGGAGCCACAAAGTTAAAAGAGATAGACCTCGGCATCTTTGAGCTCAGTGTTTGATTTTACTGCCCCTCCCTCTCAGCAAAGCAAGTGAGCAGCACCAGGCTGTCTCCGATTCGCTGATCATGCTGAGAAATGCACAATTTGCAATTGCAAGGAAACAACACTCTTATTTATTGCATCTAGGCACAGTGTACAAATCCAAAGCCATGTGGTCTTCCCCAAAGGCTGGCTTCCCAAGCAGCCCATCAGGTGAAAGGCAGGCTGCCAAGGGCTGTTGATTATAAACTGAGCTCAGATCTCTGCTTCCTATCTCAGCTTCTACCTTACACTGAAGAGTAACACATAACACAAAGTGAATTATTACACTTCACACTTTAGTTCCGAGAGAACAGCGCACTTTTTGAAAAAGTGACAGGAAAATTCTGGATGATAAACAGCATGTTTCTAAAATCCTAATTAATTACAGAAGGACTATTATTTTTCATTTTAGTATCACACACAACTTTAATCCCCAAGAGTGATCAAGAAAAAAATGTGGACTCATTGTGTCTTAATTCTCTCTATTCACCATGTCTCTGGCATCCACCAACCTTTGGAAACAAAGTCTTTCACAAGGCAACAAAACACTGGCTCACTGAATCAGAAGCAACTTGTGAAGGCTGCTAGAGTTGAAGCAGTCTTTACACACTGTCTAATCACAGACATAATACATGGTCTTATAAAGGGTAACACAGACCACCCATAAAACCCGTAAAGTCCGCAACTTCTCTGCTGCCCAGAGAAGCTGCGAGTGCCCCATCCCTGCAAGTGTTCAAGGCCAGGCTGGGTCAGGCTTTGAGTAACCTGGTCTAATGGCAGGTGTCCTTGCCCATGACAAGAGGATTGGAAGCAGGTGATCTTTAAGGTCCCTTCCAACCCAAACCACTCTATGATTCTACGAAAACAAGACATACATTTTACAAAATCAGCTATTATGATTTACAGATTCCAAATAGTTTAATAACTTCCACATAAAGCAAATTTTAAAAGCCTTCTTTTTATTTTGTTCTGATACGAGATCAGGCAAGTGCTGAACTATGAAATGGAGGTAATTTAGAACAAAATAGACCATTTCATACAAACTGGACTCAAGTACAGTGGATGGCTATGGTAAATATTGGGACTATTCTTTAATTGAGAAGAGTAGCATGCATGCATAAGCATTTACAGGCCCACAGCATTTTTAGAAAGGGGACAACTATGTGGATCTATCTGATCACCCTGAACAGCCCACGGGACGACATTAGAGCATTGCCCAAACCTTTCCTCGACCATTTAGCTCAGCACTTCTCCCACAGGTCACTGGCCACTGGGAAAATACCACCGCAAAAAGCAGATTTAGTCAACTCTGAAATACACGATCGTAAAAAAAATATTTTGGAAGTAGATTTAGGATATGGTTCCCTTCAGCAGATTGTTTAGACTTTTCCAGATGCTAAAAGGTAAACAGCAATATATTCAAGCTAATTACCTCATATTCAAATATCAAAAGAATATTTAACTCAGCACAAATTAGCTTTTCGTACAAGCTAGCTCTCCTTTGCTGCTGCTTTCATTCCTCAGCTAGGGAATTTCACCAGCAGAAGAAACTTCTTACCTCCACAGAGACACGGTGAGGACCAGGAGCCTTTTCAGCTAAATATTTCATAAACACCAACAGATACAATACAGGATATTCATTACCTGTACCTTCCAGTTTAGCAGGGGCTTCAAGCTAACAACAGCTATTTTATGGCAACACCAAAGCAACAGAAGGGTCATCAGGAATTTACTTCAAACAGCTATACTAATAAAGGAGACATTTATAAGACACTGATTACAGTAACATTTCACACACTTTAATATCTGGGTTAAGTTTACCAAAGCATTGTGTTCCTGAGTGATCACTGGGTACAGGGTGACGAGAATACTCCATTGCCTAATATAACCACAAGTTAAATATGCTGTTTTACATACAGAGCGTAACATTTTCTTTTAAGACCAGGTTAGTTAAGTCCAGAAAATACAGAAGGTTTTCTCTTCAAACGGAAGCTCTTAAACATACAAATATTTTGCATACAGTTATAGACATTTAAAACAACATTCACTGGCCTTTTTACAAAGAGAGCCTATGCTAACACAGTATTCTGAATTTAAAAGCTCTACTTTACTTTAGCCAGTCCACGTTTTCTTGATATTTCTTAGTTCAGACTTCAAATTTTCCAGAATTATTACAGACTGCATTTATTTATGCTATTTTCTGTTTGAAGAAAAACTAGAAAGAGCAATTAAAGCTGCTGTTAAAAAAAACTCAGTGAAACATCAAACGTATCTTCTCAAATTAGTATTCTTAATGACATAAAAAAAAAAAGTGTTCAATACAGGATTTGGCAATAACGTTCTGAACTTGCACCATGCCCAGAAGACAGGACTCAGTTTGACTGAGTGAGGCTGGAGGAGTCTCCTGTGCCGGGTCTTTTCCTTTCCCCCATCCCCAGGCATCTCGTTCCTACAGTGCCACAAGAGAAGCAGCAGCTTTGGCAGCGGTTAGCGACTGACCCAGGGCACACCCTCACCTTGTGCAAACCTGAGCTGCTGCAAACCTGAGCTGCTGCCTCCCGCCGACCCCCTCACACTCACACCTCACAGAGCCCTGCAAAGCTGGCTTCCCCACGCCAGGAAAGCCACAGCCATTGCTGGGCTACCTCCCCTCATCTCCCTCCAAAAGCAGCAGCAGTACTTCTCTTACCCAGCACTCATCTCTATAATAAAAACCAGAAACACCCAGCAGAATAAGTGAGGTGTATAGAGATGACTACTCTCCTACTATTATAATACTCCCCAAATTATTATAATTGCACGATACTTTTTTAACTTTTAGCAAAGCCTAACACTTCAGGCTAGCAGTGCTCCAGCAACCTGCTACTGCCAGAGACAAATTCAAGGTGAGTTAAATCCCTTCCCTCTCCAGGCTGCACACAGTGCTGAAGCCAGAGCTCATTCACCAGGAATGGATGGCCACCACAGCCTGGCCATCACAGCCCTGCTGCCTAAATTCTTCTCATTTTGGTACCTGGTAGCTGGCTGCTTTCCTGGTGCTCACAGCTGCAGGCAAAGGGTCTTCACAGGAAGGCAGAGGGGAAAACTGACAGCACAAACAAATGCGCACTTAAAACAACACAAATAACATTTGGTCCGACAGGTTCTTGAAGAGGCCAAATTAAATCAAGCTTTTTTATTTCACTTAGCAGCTTATTAAAGAAGCAAAAGGTTCTGAAGCTTCCAATTTATGAGGGTTTTTCAGCTGTCATTTAAGTTGTTATAGCAACAAAACTTTCAGCTGTGTGATCTCAAGAGACACTCCAGCGTCCCCAGAAGTAATTTTTCCAATATTTACTGAATTCAGCTCCTTCCTGTTCAGGACTTGAAGAACTTGGAACAAAGTTGTTCTTCTCGTTATATGTGCAAAGAGGTGTATCGCTGCAAGGTTCTCACAAGTAAGATACTGCTTCTGACATTTAACAGAGTAGAAAAAAACATTATGTAGCCTTTGCCTAGGGGGAAGATAGAGTAACTCAACAACTTTGAAAGCACATGCAAAAAAGATGGGGTAAGGTGAAACTACTTTTCCATTTAGTAAGTGTGGCTACGTTTCTTCAAACAAATGAAAACACCGAAGTGGGTGCACACACAAACATACAGGCACTCCCAGAAGTTCTATCTCCATTTAAAATACTTTATACCCACGTAACTTTTTTTTTCTAGTAATACAACATCAACACCAGAAACATTTTAAATTGCAACTCTGAGTCTGTAAAGACATGCACACCCGGAAAAAAAAAATCCTATAAATGTTGCCACTTAAAACGAAAACTGCTAATGATATAGCAGCTTGCTCCTCCTACAACGAGTTCATAATTTCACTACATCAGCAGCAGGCTGAGCATGAGAGAATGAGGAAAGTATGGCCAAAAATGTGACATTGCTTTTCCAAAACAGTGTCTATTTTCTCTACCAAATTAGGGATATGCTACTTTCACTAAGCTTATTGCCCAGAAAGAAAACCTTCCTATAATAAATTCCACAGGTTTATTTTAAAAAGAAAGCCTTTGGGTGACATCTGTTGCAACACTGAGGTCAATTCTTCATCCTCTTGCTAAATGGACCACTTGCCTCCAGGGCATCAAGTTAACTCATTTCTTCCCATCTTTGGTGCTTTCTGTTTGTCTGTACTTAATGTACTGCATTAGTGTCTCACTTCCATGCAAACTCCCATTTCCCACTCGTGAAAAAAAAAAGGCACCAGGAGTCATATCTATCTATCTATCTATCTATCTATCTACCACCTCAAAAGCATTTCCTTTCACCGAACTCCACGGACATCCCACCCTTTTTTCCAGCTCTACAGAAGACCATCCTTCTCCCCACAGTCACTTTTCTGCCAGCCCTGTTTCTGTCACCACGGAAGTCCTGACAGGCTGGAGGCACAATGATCCAGGAGGCAGCACCAGCCAACTTCTCCAGCACCAGAGCATGGTCTCTGGCAGGAACACAGCAGCATCCCAGGGCCAGCTCCAGGGGATGCTCATCTCTGCTCCTGAGCAGCAAGGATCATCCCCTTGTACAGAAACTTTTTTGGTCTTCATTCCTCTTCCCCGGCACAAGAGACCCCAGCCCTGAAATGCAGGGCATGGGATCCAGTCTGACAGTTCTAGTAGGAAAGTCGGAATGCATTTCTCATTTTGTTTGGCACCAAATAGGTGATTAACGTGCATCACTTTGCCACAGGGAACTGAGGTAGAAAATAAGTTACCATCAAGTACCTGCTACCTGATTTAAAATAAAATTTTAAAAAAGAACAAAAGCAAATACTGCAACAAAATAGTTAGAAAATAATTTACAATTTAACAAATACCTGGGACCGATTTGAGAAAATAACTAAGGATACCCATTGGAAAAAAACCCCTGACTTTGCTGAGGTATTGTAACAAGTAAAACTAAGTGATTATCTCACAAACAAGGCGGCCTTAATATTTGCTGTTAATTTAAAATTCGACTCATTTCTCTTTCAGTAGTAATATTAGTCATTTTGACAAGTATTATGTATGTCTGTGCTGCTGTTTTCTTTTTTACTTTCTCAGTTTTTTTAAACAGCTCCACTGGATTATGTAACTTAGCTCAAAGGCAGTTTGGTTTTTGGTGGTTTTTTATCCATTTCCCAGTACCAGACTTGCTGAGCATTACATCAAAATGACCTCAAAGAAACAAAGAAAATATATAATGTATATTAAAAAGGAGGAAAAAAAAATAAAGCACAGATGCCCTAAAGTATCTTGCAGAATTTTTTAATACTTTTTGCTTCACTTTTTATTTTCTTACTGCTCAGAAAATATTTCTGAGTGAGAACATCTGTGCTATATTCTGGATTGATGTTAGAAGAATTCCACTTTATTTTCAATATACATAAGCACTGGTTCAGCATTGTTGCATGTTTTATCCATTCAATTTATATTTGGATGAAAAGGTTTGTTTTCCTTTGAAGAACCAGGAAATTGTTTTAGAGCTACATGAACCGTATTCTGTATAACTAAGATCACCACTATTTCTCCCCTATTTATTCCATCTTATTTTACCAGATTAAATGTGCCACGACCAAAAGATGTCATAGTCTGGTACAACTGAGAAAGTGTTACTTCCAGTGGTGTTTTTGTAAAAGAACTAAAACATCTGTGACTGTTATAACCGAAGTTAAAGTGTAAAAAGCTATGAGAATCAGATGGCTTTCCACTGGTGGAAGGCTATTGCCCAGGAGAAGAAAGGCTGGCAACTCCCTAAACCCCAGATTGCCTCCAGGAACCATTTCCCAAACACGCTGAGCGCTTTCACAGGCTCCTCCACAGTCCTCCCCTCAGAGCTACAGGAATTGCTCAGCAGCTGAATGGTGCTTTGCTCAAAGGGAAATCACTTCTCAAGCCACTCTTCCACAAACACACACTTTACTCTGATCACTGTTAAGTAACAGTGAAACACTGAGAAACCACAGAATGCCAAACCTAAAGCGATGATGCTCCCCATCCAGCCGGAGATAGGTGCTGCTCACACCAGCCTCAGCAGTACCACACACATCCTCTACTGAAAGCACCTTCAAAGCTGAAGGACTTACATGCTGTCCACTTCTCAAGCCCCTCTTTGTAACCACTACAGAATTCAGTCTCCCTCATTAGCTTCGAATAATCCCAGGTGCCTGCTTGCTCAAACCACAGGGGTACAGCCCCAGTGTGGCTCTCAGGCCTTCCTAAGACAAGCCTCTCTCGATCCACGGATGGCTGAACACGGGCAAGAGCTGGCAGAGAGGGCATGGCAGGGCTTGTGCAGCTCCCTGCCTTGCAAGCCACAGGTCCCTCGGGCACAGCACTGCTGTACAGCAAAGTCCCCATGCAAGGGACCTCTGCAGCCACCGCCACGCTTGCTCCAAAGGCTCACTTCTACCTTCACCCTGCAACTTGTCTTGCAATGTGCAAGAGTCACCTGTATTTACAGATGAGACGACAGGAAAACATTGATTTGGCTGAAAACGCAGAGAGAGAGTTGGAGAGAACAGATTAAAAGAAAGTTTTCCATAATGAGCAGAGGGAATTTTTCACTATAGCCTTGCATTTCCAGCATCGAACCTGCAGGATCACACAGCAGCTTTCTACACATGAAGCAATCATGACCCATTTCAGTACCGATCTCCCTTAAATTAGCATCTCTCCACTGCTGTTCACCGAGCCTCAGCAGAATGAGGTCACCCATCAGCTGGGTTTCACTGCTGCTGGTGGGAGCCCAGCATCAGTGAAGAGGTCAAGAGCCAGCCTGAGAGAGCTGCCAGGAGCCCCACAGAATCCTGGCTGACCTCAGGTAAATCACTGAAACACTACCCAGCCAATGCTGAATGCAGAGCCCAGAAACATCATCCTGGGGGTGTCAGCTGGAACTAAACTGACAGCCAACTAAGCAGCAGGAGTGACAGGGATTTTTCTGGCATTTTGGTTCCTTTTGGGACTTGAGAGGATTCCTGTGCATTCTGAAAATAACCTGTAAGATTTCTTTCTACTTAAAAAGGCTTGAGATTTGCACATATAACAAAATGAAATCCAAATATAAAAAAAACCCCACAAAACAAAAAAAAAACACACACACACACACACAAAAAAATACTTTAAATCTTTTTTATGCTACGTTTAGCCACTCCTGTCCTTGAGTATTGCCAAAGGGGTCTCTGAATGGGCATTGTGGCAGATCTGTTTAAGCCTGTGGCAAAAACCTAGTGGTCAGGCTTGAGGAATGTGCCAAGAACAATACAAAGCCCAAGTAAAATCAGCAGATTTTCATATCAACCCACCCATGTATTAGGCTCTACAAACGATGCCCCAGTGACACAGTCATGAGGAACTGTGCAACTGTTTGCTCTGCAGAACATAACCTGCATCAAAGCTGTCGTTGTGTACCTGGCAGAGAACCGGCTGTCTGAGAACCAACTTCTAAGCAAATAATCCCCATTAGCTGGCACTGGGGGGAATAAAATCAAAAACAGAAAAAAAAGCAAGCTTCACACACACATGCACTCAAACTATAACCTTCTCTCCTCACAATTCCCTGCTGATGAATATCAGACCTACCAAAGAGACAGAGCTTTAAGCTCTGGCTGGCCTAAGCCCCCAATGTACAAATTAAATGAGAATATGGTCATCTGACACCTGTTACCTTTGCTTACATTGCCAGCTTTCCTGGAGTTCTGGTCTCTTATCAGCAACAGCCTCTAACGCTACCAAAGAGCAGATTACAATTTCTTTTCACAAATATTAGTGCATTGCAGTTTTCAAATTAACAATTGAAGTATTGTTCCATGCAACATCAAAACCCCCACAAAACTTCATCTCCCTACAGCATTTGGCGAGGGAGAGAGGAAAGGTGTCTCCAGACTTCTATAAAAATCTTTTTGATTCAGCAGGAAAACTGTTAATTTACTTGCTTTAACTAGAAAATAAGAGTTAAATATAAGGTCTAGGAACACCACTACAAGCTCATGATACGCAGAGCATCAGACTGAACTATTATGGAGACCAAACTCTAGGGACTGAATGTGACACTGAACAACTCCAGCAAATCTGTGACTTCCTATTTCATATTCTTGCTTACCATGTTCATTTATATCAGATTAAAATTAAAAAAAAAAAATTATACCTATCCATTACTTATGCACACCTATTTTTACTTGCAAGAAAAAGAAGATAAAAGGTAAAATGCTTACAATATCCACCTCATAAAACCAAAGCACAAAAGATTATGCTGACAGTCAAAAGTCAACAAAAAAAGTCAGACACATCTCTGGCTACATCTAGATCAAACCAAAGTTACAAGATGCACAATTACTTCCTTTCGATAGTTGCTCGGTACATCATTTTTATAATAATTTTCCACCGTTTAACACTACTTCAATATTTGATAAGCATGTTTCATCTCAACTGCCTGTCTGCTTTCTCCCTTTTGGTGCAGTCCATCATCTCTTGCCATCAATGTCAAGCCACTCAGGTTTGGCTGACCTCCCCTCTTAAATCACTCTTACCTTCTTGCAAGTTTTTAACCATTAAATTAATCGCTAGGAAGCCATAAGCAGAAGTACACCAGCTCCAAACCTGCACAACCCTTGACCAGCAGGTTTTGGAAAATGCACCTACCATTCCTCAAGCCAGCTGTCCCCTGCCCAAGCTGTACTCCTTTAAGACTGAAGCAGAGACTGTGCCAGAGGCTGCATCAGTCCATCCAGCCACACAAAAGTGCACCATTAGCGTGCCCCCATGAAAACTGGGTTTCATTAAACGTGATCGATTTTGCTGAACAAGGTGGACATTTCAAACATCTCTTATCGTTTGCTTGTTCATTTCCCGCAAACACAACCTGCAGAAAGAATGCATCATGTTTCAGACACAAAGCTTCTCTCAGAATAAAAGCAAAAGTACAGAAAAATTTATATACACTACACAGACCAGCCTTTAAACACAGCCTGTCATATTAATAACTAATTCCACACACAAAGATTTAGTACTGACAGCAGGGTTAATCCATAATTAATTTTTGGAGCTTTATGAATCCTAATCAAAGACACAGCACCCAGAACTAACTGCAGTTACCTGCAGTTCTGTTATCTGTATGTTTTGAACTCCTAAAATTTTACAGAGAGGAGAACCATACCATTATGTGGATTATTGTCCATAAGTACTTTTTCCATTCTCGACGTGTCTCTTTAACCTAAATAACACCAAGCCAGAACACTGAGGTCAAATTTTGAAGTTATTCACTCCTGGCACTCCGCAAGCACGGTTTTGGGGTGCCTCACTACGACTGCACAAGCACATCCTAAGTGCACTGTGCAGATCACTTATGGCTAATCACAACCGGGAAACCGTGACAAAGCGGGAGGTAATCTGGGAAGGGCTGACAACTCAGTCCTCAGAGGCTTCGAGGAGTTCTCCTGAAGGAACTGCTGCATACAGTAGACACACACATTCTTGCAGGATGAGAAATGCTGGTTTTCCTGTACGTATGAAAACCATAAACTTCATTCAAATATTCTGAATAATCTTCCACCAGATATGCTTCTTTCCATAACAGCACAGCGGTGGTGAAGTAGATTTCAGCGTCAGATTGATACCAGCTGGCAGACTGTAAATTCATATGGGCACATATACTTTGATGCTCTCAGTTTAGGAATTACTTTGTCCCCTTTCTCGTCTCTTTAGGAAGCGAAGATTTGCTCATCTGCTACACTAGCACAGAAAGGAGACACCTAACTGCTACAAAAAGACAGTAATCTGTGGAATTCTGGCATCCAAACCATAAAATTACTATGTTACTCTATTGCAAGCACAGCAAACAACACTACACACCTACTCACAAAACTTAATTACTGTAAGATCCAGTTCCTTACTACCTAAACATCACTACAGAAAATCTTCAGCAAATTTAAGTTAGAAGGTTTGACAGTGACCATATAAAACACTCAGAGAAAGCCCATGGACACTGCTACTGTTTTCAACCACAGAATTTCCATATAATAGAAACAATCTCAGTAATTGCAGCTACCTCAAGTCCTTACCAGTGGCATATAGCGTAACCACCATATAAATACTAATAAATAAAACCACTGTTTCATTTTAACCCAGAATACAGAGCTTTCGGTACCAAGGACCAGTCAAAGCCTGGCTGCCTCTCTGCAAACTGTCTTTTTAATAAGCACATAGCCATACTCAAAGAAGAGTTACTTTTTTTTCCCCCATGCTTCCACAGGTGGGCCACTTCTTTCCTGAAGTGAAATTCGCAATGATGTAACCTTTTCGCGGTGACTGACATGTGTTTCTCCTGTGCTCAGTACTTCAATCCCTCCCAGGTTTAACATTATGCTGCAGAACGCAACTGCCATCCCTTAATGCAACTTAATAGCTGGAAGCCAGGATGCAGTCCACTGGCACAGGAGTTACACAGGCCACAGTTTTGGAATAAAGCACAGCAGAATAATTACTTTTATTAATGTTGTAACACTGATGAACAAATGCTGCAAATACTTCTCATCTGAATGGCCCAATGAGGCATTCAGTCCTCCACAGGGTCTCACTGTACTGTTCACTGCTTTACCTTAACCAGAGAAGTACTTTCAGCCCCTATCTCCTGTATGTAGGTAGATTGCCATGTGCATTAACTGCATTATATGAATGACAGCTGGTATGCAGCCACAGCTATATCCTAGAGAATCACTTTTCTCTTTTTCCAGCCAGAATCAGAATATGTTTGCCCTCTTCAAAACCATGATCTTCAGGAATCAGGTGGGGAGGTGATGGGAAACTCAAGTTACCTTTCTCCTCCCAGCATCTGGAATTCTCTATGAAAAAACTGATTGTAAAAATTTGCTTGGGAATTACTTCAAACCAATCAATGAACCGTTCACAATATTCCTTCCAATTGCATGTTTCAGGACAGCCTGGCAGTCTGCATTTCCCAAAGCAAAATTTCCAGGATCAGAAGTGTAAAATGTCTCAGAAGGGCTAAGTGGGAGAAGCACACTCAAACTTCTTGGATCGATAAGGCAGAGGAAACGGGAAGGGCACTGCTCAAGTTCTCAGACAACGATAGTCATACTGCCCAACAAACCAGTTGATTAAAAAGAAGTTTGCAGCAACAAGAAAGTACGG
>VWZT01015849.1:68114-133983 GCA_013397055.1 Pachycephala philippinensis
GCTCCGCGGGGCGCCGGCAGCGCAGATGGGGCGGGGGAGCCGGCGGGCCCCGCACACGGCCGGAGCGAGTGTCCCGGCCGAGCTCGAGGGGGTGCGGCTGCCCCCGCCTCGCTCTGCTCCGCTGGGCTCCGGGGGTGCGGAGCCGGGGTCGCACCGGCACAAGCAGCCCCGCGAAATCCTGGTCCCTCGGCCCCGGCTGGTGCACCGGGGGGAACGGGCACCGCTGCTGCTCCTTCTCGGGGCGCTCCTTCTCGGGGCGCTGCCTGCTGCCGCCCTGCCTCAGGCACGCGGGTCCGGGCAAAGCAAGACATGGCACCGCAGAGAAGGTGCGCGGCAGGACATCGCGGCTCTCTGCTGTCCCTCCGGGTGTCCGGGGGGACAGCCACCGCGCACGGCCCAAGTCAGATGGTCTTCGTGGTCTTTCGGGCATCTGTTAACGCAACAGGACCAACACAGTGCGAAAATGGTGCATCATCAGTAACACCAGCATCAATGGAACCGCTGAGCAATCCCCTCCGCAAAGCCGTCAGAAGTCATAGGGGTTTATAGATACCGCTCACTTTTTTCACGGATTTCACTAAGGACAATGGAATTGCACAGTTCGCTGGACATTCAGTGTGGCCTGACAATATATATCTTTTGTGTAGAAATGGTAAAACAGTTCAAATTAACTAGAGTGAAGGCAGAGTTTGGAGGACAGGAAAGCAGTGGAAAAAAGCTTTCTTCTTTTTTTCTTTTTTTTTTTTCCCCCTGAACTTACACACAGCACTGAAGATGTGAAATTGTAGCACATAATGTCAACATCCTTCTACAACACCGGGCAACTCAGCACGTGTCCTCTGGTGCTCCCTGCCCGGCAGCTGTCCCAGCTGGCAGTCTGCTCTTGTTCCCTTAGCAATAGTATTAGTAACTTTAGGAACTTCAAACCTGGTACAAATGGCAAAGCTGTCTGCGGTTTAGTAGGTACACAGCTAAGGAGCAGAATTAATGATGTTTTTAAAACATCAAAGGTGAAATTATTGCCCAGTTAAGTCAAGGGCAAGAACGGCATCCCTAACCCTTTGCATTCTAGTTAGGAGTTTCCAGTGTAGAAAATGGAGGAATTAGTTTATATTAATTTGATTCCATGCATGTTGTCCAATTTCATTGAAATCCACTGAACCTTTTCTCTTAATTGCAGTTTTGGAAAGCTTTGGGACACTCGAAAGATCAAACAATCAATTTGCTGACCTATAGGTAATTTTTAGCTTAGATGCCAATTTTATTACCATTATCCACCTGAGTTATCTGGACTAATATCTCTGAATTTTATATGAGAAATAGTCTGTCTGTTAAAGCAGGAAACAAGCACACCTGCCATGTTATATGTTGTCATATCCCCCGTGTTCACTTGTGTGGAATAAAGGCAGCATGCAGGAGTTCAGAAAGGCAGAAGTGAAATAAAACTGGTGTAAACAGTTTACAGCTCATGACTGAGACAACTGAGTACACTCTGCAGTTTTATGGCCATAGCTCATCAAATTCATTGTTCGAAAACGATGAAAATATCCTCTAACCTGCTGCTTCTGTACTTTTTAGGTGATCATAAGGGCTGCTGGGAACCTACTGAAAGGATGAAAGAAGTATAAATCCTTGGTTTAATATACATCACCTAAGAAACTTGCAGAAAGGACTGTGAAAAAGTGAAGCCAATAGAGGCTCTTCCCAGGCTGTTTTTAACAAGAACTTTACAGTGTCACAGGCTTTGTAATGTTCCACATTATACTTCAGTTGTCATTTCCATTTATCTGCTAAAACATGATGTTGCATATCAGAAACTTTACCACACTGCTATAAAACTCAATGTTGTTTTATTTATAAATCTTAATACTGTTGTTGGTCGACAGTAACTATTTCACTGTTCAGACACAGCTACAGGTTTTTCATGTTTTTCTGTGATTTAATTCCTGTTCTTACTGTCTTTAGCAAGTTTCTTGGCAGTTTTCCCAGCTGTTCTAACAGTCTCCTGGAAAAAAAACCCCAACACTTTAGAAAGAAAGAAATATTGATAGTTTTTTCCGTTAAATGTGTGAAACGGGAAACTTCAGTAATGAAGTACAAGAAAACAAGTCTATCTTGGGATCTGATTTAAGGCCAAAACTTAAAGACTTGCACATGAATAGTGATAGACCTAACAGGAATGAGAACCTCCAAGATTGGAGTTTCTTTCCCAGTAGATATACACGCACAAGTTATACATACACCATTCTGAAAACATTTTTAATAAGATTTACCACATATAGTGTTTGTTTTGTTCCTCCTTAGAAGTAAGAATGAACTTTATAAAACTAACGTAACAAGGCTGTGAGATTGTATGAGGTCTAATTATGCAAGATAAATGAAGTATAAAACATTATTATAAGAGATTATGAGAGAAGGATTATACTAATCAGCAGAAGAATTGGCAAGAGTTGCTAGTTACCAGTTTACAAAAATTACAACTGCTATCCATGTTACAATATGGGTGGCACATACATAGTTCTGGATGTTGAGCTTTCCTGAGCTAACATACCACGGAACCTGTCAATTCATTTTTTAATGGCACATTGCTGGAGGATTTCCATGAAGAGGCAATAAACTGTCTTGCAGGAAGAAGTAGGTGTGGAGCATGGGATGGAGGGAACCAGAGCTTACAACTACTAATGATCACTAGTCAAGTTCTGTTCAAAACAGCCAACCAGGCTGAAATCCCCTGTGTGGACACTGCAAACATGCAAGGAGTGAGAATCTTGCAATTAAATGCAAATTATCAAAATCCATTTTTATGTGAATGTTAAAATATTCAGACAGTGGAATGCTTCTGATTTCCAGAGCTGTTTCACAGTTTATCCCTCCTTTATACTCTACATCAAAGAGTTTTTTATGGAATAATTCTGGATGTGTTCAGGTTTAATAGTCTGTTATGGCATACAGATATTCCTTGGTTTGACAAGAAAAGACCAGTTCCATGTACAGTATGTTTTAAGTTCACACTATTTTAAATGTAGATATTTCCTTAAGCCAAGTAAAGTTCATTCAGTACTGTAGAAAGACCAGTGTCAAACTGAAGAGCGAGAGTATTCTTTGAAGAATTACAGGGTTTTTTAAAAGTGCCATTTGTGAAAGTGACTTAAGGATATACCAAACAATACCAGGTTTTGATGATTTAAGATAGCTACCTGCTGTAACTCTTCTGCTTGCTTATTAGGTAAAGCCTTAACTTCTTTTTCAAAAATCTGACTTTCAAAGTTCTGAATCATTTACATTTTACTCTGAGGCAGAAATCTAATCGAAGTAAACATGCCTGTGGACTGAGATCTTTCCGTGGATAACCTTTTAGTTATAGGAGTGGGTTGACTTCTCAGCTGTTATGTTTTGTGATCTTTTCCTGCCATACTGATGGTTCTTCCACAAAGGAGTAAGGCAGTGTTTCCCATCATTTTCTTTTATGAATGAGAAAATCATTAAAGCTTATTAAGTAATTGTGGCTAGCCTTGGTCTGGGGNTACAACTTCTCAAAAGAGTCTGGGATTTGGGGACAGAAAAGCCCTCAAAGCAGTAAAAACTAATTACAGAATCACATATATGTTAATGTCAGACTTAGGGGATGCAGACACACAAACTTTGGGAAGACGAGAACTTTCTTTGTGGTATAATAGAAGGAAATTGTAACAAAGAACGATGTATGACTTTCAAGAAAAGCCACAAGACTGTTAACCTTTCCAGGGGCTCCAACCTGTGTCTCAAGCAACTTCAGGTAGTGGGAAGGTGTTTAGGTTTAAAGAATGAGTATAGGTAAATTCACTACTTTTTTTTCCTATATCTGTACTGGTCTTATGCTGTTTTTAAAAGAATTGTGTTCAAGGATTTTGAATCATTTTCAGCATCATGCTCTGGTGGTTTTCAGCAATCATGGAGCTGTTTATACGGAATCGCTTTCTCTAACTGATATCAACTAATGGCTTGTTGAGGTGAGATCTGGGAAGGCCTGAACTAGAATATATTGAGTCACTTCTTGGTGTGAGCCCTTAAAGGCAATCCACAGGTAAGGAAGCAGAATCATCAGAGGTCTAAAAAGTGAAAAACATGACCTGTATGAAAAGGCTGAAGTTACTGGGGGTGTCCAGAGCACAGAAGGGGGCGGTGCCAGGAGATACCTGAAGAGTCTTTGTGTGTGCTAGAGCTATGGAATGTCATAAGGAAAACATTCATTGCTTTAGCCAGCTCTCACACCACGTCCTGTATTTATGCTATGGGCTGAACAGAATTATATTCACAAAATTATACAGGTAGGGTTCTGAATGTCCCTGTACTGCAAAGCACGTATCTAAGTCACACGTTGGAACTGGCCAAGTCCTTTTATTTGCCCTTAGGGCTGTGGAGAGTTCACGGGTCTGTGCCTGCCGTGAGGGACACCCAGCGCAGGGATTGCACTGGGAGAAGGATCTGTCACCTGCTCCCACGCCACGGAGCTGTTCTGCGGCCACTGAGGGAGGAGAAGGATCTGTCACCTTCTCCCATGCCACGGAGCTGTCCTGCGGCCACTGAGGGGGGACAAGGATCTGTCACCTTCTCCCATGCCACGGAGCTGTCCTGCGGCCACTGAGGGGGGACAAGGATCTGTCACCTTCTCCCATGCCACGGAGCTGTCCTGCGGCCACTGAGGGGGGACAAGGATCTGTCACCTTCTCCCATGCCACGGAGCTGTCCTGCGGCCACTGAGGGGGGACAAGGATCTGTCACCTTCTCCCATGCCACGGAGCTGTCCTGCGGCCACTGAGGGGGGACAAGGATCTGTCACCTTCTCCCACGCCACGGAGCTGTTCTGTGGCCACTGAGGGAGGAGAATGATCTGTCACCTTCTCCCACGCCACAGAGCTGTCCTGCGGCCACTGAGGCTGCTCGGCAGACTGCAGCCACACTGGGGTTTGCTTTGGGGTATGAGGCTAGTTATACCCAAAGTTCATCATCAGTCATAGTTTCAACAAGCTTTACAGAGGAAAGGAAAAGGGAGAACAGGAACAGTGGATGTCAGCAGCTGAGGCCAGAAAATCCCTGTATAACTTCACAGGACAAAGAAAAAGAACTTATACAGATGTGGAATTTTATCCCTGACCAATTTCAAAGGGCGGCTCCAGGCATTCAGTCACCAAAGCTTCCCAACACCTAAAAAATTAAAAACCAAACACAATACTTTCCACCATGGAAAACAGTAGATAATCTAAGTAAAGGGGTCATTGCTGCCTAGCCCTATAATATTTAACACAAACATATGAGCATATCATCAGTAAAACTGCATTTGCAGCAACTTTTCAATTACCAGCAACTATCATTAAAAATTGTAAAAATAAAGCTGTTAAAAATAGCAGAATTTGAGAGATTTAAAAGCAGCATCAGAAATCTAGGTGAACCTGTTTATTATACAGAAGACTGAGCTAAAGGATACTCATGGAATATATGATTTTAAAACTCTAGTATACTCATTTCAATTTTGTCTTAAAGCTTTTAGAAGCCTGGTACTTTCTTAAAAATGTCAGAGGTTACTTCACTTTTAAGCCTCACCTGTAAAAGCTACTTGGAGACATTTTGTTTCTGATTTAGAGAGAGAATTTTTTGGGTGTTTTCCTTCTCTTTTTCTTCTTTCCGCCAGTCCAGAAGTTTGCTCTTTGCTTTTCTTCCAGCCTTTCAGTTATTGATGGAGTTCTTGGCACAGATTTCCAAACTCTTGAAACATGGAATACAGAATTCCAGTGACTAAAAAAGGCTTGTGGAGTCTTTTCACTGACTTCTCTGGGCTTTGGATCAGGCCCTCAGGCTTTATCTACTCTACCCAAATAACGAATAAACAATATCAACACAGAGCTACAGTACTGGGCTCATTTGTCAAGTACTTGCCAGAGCTGTAACAAATTCAGATACTGCCAGAGGAACCCATTTGCTGAAGAGAAGCTATGCCAAATTATTTGCCACTATCAGGTTTTATCTATTGATGAGCATTCCTGTAAAAATACCTTCCTGTGACATGAAGAGGAACACCCACGGGGTATGTTAGTCAAAAGGCCTATCAAAACATGATAGAACATATATTCCACCACACAAATTATTCATGTGGTTTATAAACATACTAAGAATATATTTCTCAGCTGGTGTTCCTCTTTAGGGATCTCTGTTTAATTTCACACCCTGTTTTCATCCTTGTTGAACTGAAAGTGAATGGGATAGTGTCATGGCTTTCAATAACGTTATCTCGATGTTTGCAGGAAAACATTGATAAAGCTTGAAGGGAAATACACCCTTTGCTCAGCTTCTCCTTGTGTTGATGGTAAATAGGGAGGACTGCATGGGGTAAGGATATTACAGCAGAGTCTTTCCAATCTGCACAGGAATTTAGAGGGATATAAATACAGACATGTACTTGGAACACATTCCCCTGTTACACATGGAGTTAAACACACTCCTGCTGCAAACACATGCTATCACTCCTGCATAAATATTTGCTCCCGAGCAAAGTCCCGCAGCACCTGCAGAAAGCCTTTTCTAGGGCACGGGCCAGCAGTCAAGTGTCAAAGCATGAAGAACGAGCAGGGAATGAGTTACACATTTCCTTGCAGGGAGTATGACCAGGATGCACATGGTCACCTTCACTGCTGCTGCAGAACTACTCACTGACAACTTCCAAAAATTTCCAAATACATGCAATGACCAGAATCAAGTACTTGAAAGAGGAATGGGGCAAAAGCAGACAATTGAAATTTGAATGCTGCTTTTAAGATATTTCTTGACTTAGAGAAGACAAAATAAGAAAAAAAGAATGAGAAAGAGGTGACACATCTTGTTTCACTCTTTGATTTCTCTTATTTTCCTTTCATTAACCTCAAAATCCCCTTTCTTCCCCTCCTCTTTCTCTATTTTATTATCTTTTCCATACTCAATCCCACATCTCCTTCTCACATCCTTTTATTGCCTTCCCTTCTTCTTGTCTTGCTTAAAAGTATTTGCAGCTGCTGAAATCAGTAAAAGGGAAGACTCACATGAAATAGGAGAATCCCCAAGAGCTAAAATACATGACAGATTGTGACATGCCACCAGTAATCTAATTTATTCAAGACTGAAAAAATGATGACAGTAAATGCGTAGGTTTTCCAAAATTCAGCACAGTGTTATACAGCATAAGGATGTTTTAATTCCTCACAGAAGAAGCCCAACAGCTTAAATTGATCTGCAAAGATTCCAGATCTGTAATCGAAGCCAAACTGTCTCCTCCAACACAAAGTCAACTAACTAGCCCTGGCAGAGGTAGGCTATCAGGCCCATCAAGGTGCAACAGGTGAGAAGAGCTGAAAGCAGTGACAACAAAATCACTCGATAAGATCATCTTTTGGGTTTTAATCTGTTGTTGGCTACGCTAACACATGGACTAGAGCACGCTGCAGGAGTGTCTCTGCGGAGAGCAGCAGCAGAACAGCTCAAGAGCCACTGCTCAGTGCCAAAAAAAGTCTTCACTCAGGTCTCATCTTGTTTCACTGGGCAAAAAGGCCCTACAGCAACTGACATTCCAGGGCTCAAGGAAACACTCGGGAGCATCTTTAAAAACCAAGATTTCTCACACATTATAATTACAGAATGGTCTTCAGGACCACACCTGAGCACAGGTCCTGCTACCGTCAGCAGGGGCTGTGTGTTCAGATTTGAGAAAGGAATTTAAAGCAGATTAATTCACACATCCAAACCAAAACAGATAGATCAGATGGACAAGATTAACTCTACCAATCTTCCTGCAGCCGGAATTAGCAACTCAGGAGCCTTCTAATTTACCAGAAGTTCATACTGTGGCTCCACAGTAATCCAGCTGACGCTGCACCTCCATCTATCATGTCATCTGTTCTAGGATTTCAGTTTATTCTAGGTTTAAAAACTCTTCCTTCATATGGAATAAATGTGCATTATATATTCCTCAATAAGTTGTCTAAAGTTTATTTTCTCTTTTGGAAAAAAAATTACTACTAATAAGTTACTAAGAACTTAAATTATGTCTCTAATTGATGAGTTGAAGTACAGAGAATCACTAGTACAGGATACTGCTTGATACAAAAAGACAGAGGAAATAAAACATGGATATTGGTATGTAAGGGCATTATACCCAAAGAAGCTATAATTGCTCTCAAGGGCTGAAAAATTGTCTTTCTCACACCACAGAAATTACAAACTCACCTGTTTCCAGTACAAATCCAGAACACAGCCCATGCCAGATACCATGAAGAAAATTAACTCTACCCCAGCCAAAACCGGTACACAGGGGAGCCAACAAGGAGTTTAATTATGCAGAGGCTGTTGCAAGAATTCAATCATTTAAATCTGCTGGGGTGAAACAACTATTTTCTATCAGGTAAAACAATTTCTTATTAAGCTGTTAAACTGGTAACATGGTAGGCGATTTGTTTGACATGGGGTTTTGCAAATGTGTTTTCTTTCTTGCAAGATTTATCAATACACTGCTGAAGTTTTTCGACATCTTTTCCTACAGAATCCAATACTTACTCCAGCTCACAGCTTGAAATAAGAATGCAATAAATGCTGCTTTCTCTACACCTTTTCCATCTGAAATAGATTTCAAAGTCTAAAGCTACTGAGCAGGGATGTGGAGGGAGCCCATGTTTTCAGTTCGTACAGTTGCAAAGTGCAGCTGCGATGGGCACAGGTACTTTAAAGCTGGAGAGGAACAGTTTACCCTGACTGAGGGTTTCTCCCCCTCTCTCCTGCAGGGTGCTGACCTCACAGGCAGATGACACACTCTGAATCACAGCAGGGTCACTCACGGTGTCCCAAGGCACCTGAAATGGCCAGCACACAGCAAAATCCTGACTACTAAACTGGAGCAGCTCAAGAGCCTCTTTTTGTGTTGCTGAGTTGTCCTTGTCCATGGCAGGACACAGAGCAGTCGCTAGTTACAGCTTTGGGCTGCTTGTTTCGTGAGTCACCCTCCTTTCTGTGAGGGTGTCTGGTTTTGTCTTCCAAGATTAATAGCTCTGATATTTCTCCCTGCTTCTTTCAGCACTGTGGGGAGCCATGGCAGACAGGCCCTCTGTCCCAGCCAGAGCCTTTCACACCCTTTGAATTGCGTGGTTTGGGCAAAAGAGAAGGTGTTAGCAATGCTTGAGAGTCATCTATTCAAGTCTATCCATCCAAATTTTCAGAAACATTAAATATTCACCGCTTACCATCTGTAGATCTCAACCAGATTTAGATCTAGTAGGAATTTTCAGCATATTTTATATGTACCTGACTTCTGCTTTCACCTGTTCTCTGAGGTTTGCTTTATTTTTTCCTGACTGCAAGCAAAGTATGTGGACTTTTTTTTTCCTATTAGCAACGTTCTGTAAATATCTTACATTTTTTTACAGTGTACTTATTCTGGAAATGAACTGTCCCTTCATATTTTCATATACTTGGATCTTTACCTGTGCTTGAAGCACCTAAGTTGTATCAAAAACTTGAAAAAAGTGTATTATACACATTTACCTTATACTTTGATGTTTTTTAGTTCAGTCACATAAGCTTTGAAATTCACAGTGAAATGGTTGATTTGAATGCCTTTACATGTGCAAGGGGAAATTGGTAAAGGTAAGGCAGTCAATGTGACTGCTCATACATTATGTGGCTTAGGTCAGTACTTAAACCTTAATATTTGCTTAGAATTACACCTCTGCCACAAGGCCCACTGGTTAAATAACAGCCTCATCAGAAAGCTGTGTGAAGGGAGTGATTTTTTCTGAGAAATTTTCAGTTTGATCTCACCCTCTCCATCTTCAGTCAGCTTCTTCTGCTCATGCACCTGTTCAAGACTGGGTTTTTTTCAGACAAGAAACATCTGCTACGTGTAGATCTCTTCCTTCTTCCATGCTGTCAGGCATCCTGTTTTGCACATAGCAATTACCTGAACTTGTTCTTCTCTTGTGGTGACTGTGAATTTGGACACCTGCTGTTCATCATGAAAATATTTCATATATTCTGCCCATCTTTACAGGACAGCTTTGTATTCACAGCATCTTCTTGCATTTTTAATTATTATGCAATGAATATACTTTCTTGTCTCTTTTAATGTCTCGAGCTTTTAGGATATGATGACTTTTTCTAACTCTTTCTAGTTGCATGTTTCATCAGATCTTAACTTCACCTATTCCCTTTGACATTTTTTTAGCTTTTGTGTATTGCTTATGCAATATTGATATTCCTTTTTCTATTTTTGTGTTTCCTCTTTTTGTATACTGATCCATGATATATTCAATAATTCACAGCTGCTTACTAAAAAAATATTTTTATCCCTAATGCAAGCACAAACACACGCCCAGCGGAGGGATATGGGAGCTACGTACATAAAGCCCTTGCAGGAGCTTCTTTTTGCTAACATTGCAGCTCTGGTCTCCCATCTCTACCACGATTTCTCTTTCTGTTCATCTTTTTAAACGCAGCTCTTTTCTCCTTTGGCAGTTTTCTCCTCTCTAAATATTTCTTGCAACAAATCACCTGAGCTGAGAAATAGCCATCCCTGCAGCAAACCACAGTCCTCTGTGGCCTCAAATTTCTTCAGCTGCTAAAGAAAAGGTAAAGCTCCCCTTTAATCATTGTGCCCACAGAAGTGGCACAAAACCAAATATCCGAACGCATGGCCTGAGTGAGGCCGTTCCCTGAGGCTGCACAAGTGGAAGCAGGAAGGATCCAGCCCTTGTCTCTGTGAATACAGAAGGATAAACTCGGCTGCAGTTGTTGGCACCGTTAGGAGACTCTTCTCACTGGCACTAGTGGAAGTAATTGTAAAGCCCTGTTTTAGTGCGTGGGAGGCTGGAGATAATTTTAGTGATGGTGAAAAGTGCCAGACTTATCAGACATGGAAGATGTTGCTCTAGATTTCACTGTGTAGTGCTTTATGTCTACTCTAACTCAGTGGAACACAACATTACTGGTTTGACTGGGGGGGTGATTTAATAATTGTTAGCACACTTGTTTTGCAGCACTAATGAGTAGACAAAGTTTTCTCTTCACAGAACCAGTACTGTACAGGCAGAAGGATTAAGAGCATCATTTTGCTGGTGTCTGCCTACTCTGCTGTGGAGTCAGCACTTCCATGCACACAAAATTATTCAATATATCTTTGGTACCACAACTGAGCAAATTAATAAGCTTTCTTATACATCGAACCAGGGAAGCCATTCATTTGTTATTGGAGGGCACAAACTCATCTCTGAATAGTCTTGTGCTGTACTTTCTTGGAGACAAATACACTTTTTTAGTATTTACAGACTCTGGAAATGCTTGGGAAAAAGTGCGTATTGTGTTACCTTACTAACCAGAGACAGGATAGTTATTTGAAACATAATTTATTTCTTGGCTTGCCCCACAGTATTTTGATAATTGTAGTGAAAACATTAAACAAATAGATGAAATGCAGTATATTTTTGTATCATTGAACTCTGGGGATTTTATTGAAGTGCAGAAGAAGAATATATTGGTCTTTGCACTGGAGCTTCCACTGGTCAAAGAACACCAGCCAGCCACTGGCTCTGTTTGGAACTGTTAGTCAAAGCTTTTCTTATGTGAAATATAAGACAAATCAGAGCTTCCAGTCTCATCAGCCACAGCAGGGAGTCTTGGTGGTCATTCTCAGTAAAGGTGTGCCCAGGACAAAGCTTTCAGTCCAACACCTCTCACTTATAAGACAGTTTGCACAGTGCCACAGCATCTCCAACTGAGCTTTAGCATCCACAGTGGAGTGGAATGGATGCATCGTGAGTCTGCCTTCACACTGCAGGAAAATTTGGCTCACTGTCCTGAGGCTCAGGCTCATGTTCATATTTGAATATCTGCTCTGAGGATTACACTGCCTATCCAGGAGTAACTCACACATCCAAGTAGTCCTGCCCTCCCTGCAGGCAGGTGTTCTCTGGACTCCAGGGCTTTGTTCCATGAGCTGCCTAATCCAGTTTACACTTCCAGCTTCCACCAGTGCAGATTTCTCAGCAGTCATTTTATAGAAGCATTTCACCTGATGATGAAAGACACCTGGTAAGGTACCACTGTCCTCGAGAAAATACAGTTGGACACCTCCCTGCCCAAAACCCAATCTATTATCTCAAGCATCCGGTTTTTCTCCTGCAATCCAGAGAAAAACAGTGATTCCTGAGGCTGATAGGACCTGTTTTCTTCTTCCTCTTGACATCTCTCTCTCTGGCCAAAATCTTCTGTTGTCAAAAGCAATGTAGACACAGGCTTTGGACTGTCTACCCTACCTGCTTGCTCTCAGCTCTCCCTAGCAATGCAATGATTTCCTATCTGACCATGTTAATATCTGTAATCAACTGGGCTGAATAGGAAGAGGAGCTGCAACTCTGCTTTATGACACACAGCTTCCATTCCATGTGTCACTACCTAAAATAGAGACCCATGTAAAAGGACTAGTTTCTTTAGTAATATTTTGCAATGTTGGATGAAGAGGGATGGGAAGTTCATAAAGCTGAGAGAGCAAGCAATAGAAGCATGCAAGAATGTATGGACCCAATAAAAAGCCTCACATATAGGCTTGAGTGAACCTGAAATAGGATTTAGATCTGAAAAACTGTTGCTGCTTAAGACCTACCCTATACTAGTGGAAAACAAGGCTTTGATTATAAATAAACAGGACTGTGCCACAGACACACCTGATTTCATCACCAGTTTCTCATCAGACCGTGGAACAACCCACAGCACTGAACCTGACTGTTCATGTCAACCAGAAGAGTCCAGCAAGTTTAAAAGATAGATAACTGCAAATAGTAAAGATCCTCAGCAGTAACTTGAATTCAGACCGTTTTAGTAACTACTTCACTCAGCCTGTTTTTGGATCCAAGCAGAGCTGGCAGAAGAGAAAAAAACCTCAGCTCTGGAAGCCAAGGGCAAAGAAACAATGTGGGGAACAAAATGAAAGTTACCTCATGAATGGCAAGTTTTGGCTTGCTTCTAACTGCAGTAATAAGAAAGCAAAGTGATTCACTCTGGCAAAGATTTCCAGCTTGAGGAGCTTGAAATAATACGACCGCCCACCACAACTGCTGCCTGGGAGTGAGCTCAGGGAGGGGGGCCAAGGGCAGCCCGAGAGTATGGGGCGATATGGGAAAGGGAGAAGTGGAAAGTTCATCTTCAGCAGAGTAGAGATAAATGTTGGCCTGCTGGGGAGGTGGGAAGAGAGGTAGTAGCAATGGCATTGCGTTCTTGTAAAAATAAAATTGAGTAATGATGGCTTGTTCTGTGAAAGAAAAACCATTCTGCTCTTTCACAGAGGTCAGGAGATGAATGTTTGTGTGTGTCACATAGCAGTGCACCTTGGGGGAATTGCCAGGTCACCATATAAAGTCTTCATTTTGTTAGCTGCTGAGGAAAGGTATATTTTAGAGGTAGGTAGGAAGGGTGGCATGACCTACCTGCGGCAGGCTAGTCACAGAGTGAAAAAGAAACCAAAATAAAACCAATATTGATTTTCTGCCTGAGAGTGGTTAATATTTATCTAGATGTTCAAGCTGGATCAGGCTGAAGCTTATAAAAACTTGGCCAATCACAGCAAGATTTTCCAACAAACCTGTTAACATTTTTCAAGTACAGACACGCTGATACAACTTAAAAGAAAGGTACAGAATTGCAAGTCTCATTACTGTCACTTGAATAAAACCTCCAAGACAATTAATTACATGTGTAAACTTTTAACTTTGTCAAAATGTATGCAATAGGCAATAAATTCTATTTTCTTAGCCTACATTTAGGTGGGCACAGCAAATTTTTTTATCATTATTACTTCCAAATCACTTATCACCAAAATCGTACTTTGGCCCCAGGCATTTTCCTCATTTCTTTCTATTCTGTAATTCAATGACCACAAAATTACACGAGGTTAACTACAGAAAGATTAATTTTAGGTTGTAACTGTTTCATCTTGCTCAGGCGTTTCTGTCTGTGGGCCATCTGTGTTTGATAGCTTGATACCCACAGTCCATTTACCTTTCTTAGGGAAACTTACATTTAGTGGTTTCAATCCTTTTCAGTGTGTAGACCCCAAACAACTATCAATGGGTCTTTTGACGCTTCCATACAAATTTGAAGCCTATTGACAGTAAGTGGGGAGTTTTTTACCTGCTACTTCTTAGTGGTAGCCCCTCAGAAGTCCACAGACCACAAACCTAACGCTACTGAAAACCTCTGTAACTTTCACAGACTTACTCCACCTGTTCTGCAAAGGAGCCTGACTTTAACCATGTATTAATGAACAACACTGAAGTTGTGGGCAATGTATGAACTGCATGGGACGTGAAGTGCATCAGCCATTTGAAATATGACCTTTAAAAATGGTATATAGGCTCTTGTATAACAGAGGTATGAAGAGATGCCAAGGGCTATGGCTGTATCCAAAAGTCATGTTTCTAGTTCCTTCCTTCCTCTACGTCTATAGGAAGAACTGCCCATATTTGGGCCTAAGAGTTCATTGAGAACCATTTTAGAGCCTGGGTGTGTGAAACTTCACTGCAGCATGGTAGGACAAGCTCATGGAAGGGAGTCCTCCTCCTGCAGCCTGCCTAACCCTCCAGCCCTGAACAAGGGTTTTCCCCAAGGGTTACTTGAGCCCCAGGAAGAGAGAACTCAGAATGAGCTGAACCCATGGATAATCTAATGAGCAGCCTCATTTAAAAAAACAAGACTTGAAAAACTCATGCTTTGAAAGGTCCTGGTCACTGGCATGGAAGTTTTTCTCCTCTGGTGACGTTCCTCTCTGATTTGTTTTTATAAGTTGAGGCAGCTCTCTGCTGGTACAGCTGCTGCCGGAGTCCTGCCAGAGGAGCTATAATTTCTTAATAGCCTCCACCAATGAGCTGTCGTGTTAACAAAACAGAAGAGAAAACGCAGTTGTAGAGCAGGCAGATGTAACCTGAGGCTAAGGAGGCAGCCACTTGTAGCAGTGGCCCCAGAGGAAACCCAGAACTGGTGCACCCAGGAGCAGGTGGGATGTGACCCTCCCTCCTGAAACCACCAAGTTTCTGTCCACCTACTTAGACATGTAAAGCCAAGCTTCAGCTGTGCACCGAGGCCAGCCAAGGCAGGCAAACAAACCCAGGAGATTTCACGTGTCCCATTCACTTCTGAAGAGGGGCCTGACAGTAACGCATTGACAAGCCAGGCCATCAGCTATTCAACACGATCAAGAGCAGTGACATTTCCACATTTTCAGAGCTCTCAACAAACATAGCTAATTAAGTCTTGCATCATCTCTGCAGTCAAACACAAGTAAGTATTCATCTCCCCTTCTGACAGAGGAGGAAGCTGAAGTCTGGGGGGTATTTAGGGCCATGGAGTGAGTCACTGGCAGAGCCAGAGATATTTTAAGAGCTGTAAGCTCCAAGATCACTGCCTTTTCATTTAAGTTATTAGACTCAAAAATGCCTCCTTCTCCATGTGAATAAGGAAGATATTCTCCCCTTATCAGTAAGAAGGGGATGTCACACTTCCTCAGTGTGACACCAATCCTGCAAGTATTGTGACTTACTTGCAGTACACAGAATATTTCTTATTTACATGTACTATTCAGGCATGAAAAACAAGAAGAGGTGATAGGAAGGCCCTGGGTCTCCTAGGGCATGGCTGGCATACAAGACAGGGAGGGTTCCTAAAGTGCCCTGCTTTCCTGCCAGCCCCTTTTCTGGCTGCCTCCTGCCCTGCAGACAGCAGTGTCTGTGGCTCAAAATGAGCAGCTGCACTGGGTGCCTTTCAAAGCCTATAGAAATAATTCCTGCCATGTAAGTGCTACAAGAAGACACAACAGGTGGATGAAAGAGAGAACTGCAGAAGTTATCAGTGAAATCAGCCTCTCTCAGGCCTTTTTTTCAACTTTAAAAAAAACCAAGCCCATTTCCAAATATAACATGGACACACAATTTCATTCAAATTTACTAAATGTATGTCATAATTAGGATTCAGAGTAATCTAATGTACATATAATTATTTACGGACAAAGCAGTAGGTGTGTGCATGGGCGTCTGAAGGCAATGACTTCTCAAAGCGAGTGTTGCCTAAACCAACCTGCCCCAACTTGTAACCGCGCTTTTTCCAAAGCAGAGCTGTGGGCCAGCTTGCTGGGCGTAGCACAACGGGAGAGTGCAAGTCAGAGACTGGAAAGGTGACATGAGGATCACTTTTCTATCACTCTAATCCTGAGGTTATTTTCTGAATCTCCTTTTTCCTTTGGCTCTGGGAACATCTCAGTGCTATAAACCCAAAAGGTGCTCAGGAGCAGCATCCTGGGAAGGCATCTCCCTGAGCAGCTCCGAGTATCTCTGCTCCATCTCCCTGACTCAGTCAGGAGCAGCAGGTAACAAAGGATCAACAGTAGCCAGGACTCAAACTCCTGCAGGACATTCTTCCCAAAGAAGAGCCTTTCCAGGAGCAAATAAATCAACTTTGTGGAGAAATAGAACAGCTATATTGTGTTAGATTAAATGGTTTAATGTAAGTTGAGTGATACAGCTTCAGACAAATTCTGCTCTCCTTTATTTCCTGGGGGAAAAAAAAGTGCACAGGAAATTCTGAAAAAATGGTCAGCACACTTAGAAGCAAGCCATAACATAGGTTGACATTTTTACTTTTAAAAAGTACTATAAACTTCTGGAACTACTAAATATTACAGATAAATGCACGTGCTGACAGTTACTCATGTTTCTGTATTTAGAATACTTATCTAAGCTAGGCATCTTTCTCATCGGCTGAATTTCATCAATGGCTGTGATCTGGTATGTTATTAGTTCTAAGCTGGCCAATTCAAAAGTAACTCTGGGTGCAATTTTGTTCCCAGCAGCACCATCTCTAAATCTGTATTGCAACCAGAATCCTTGTTTGCCAGGTTAATACCAGGAACCTGCAAGCAGAGTGTGGCCCAGACTACAAGAACACATAATACATGATTCTATGAATACCATCTGCATTCAAATACAATAAACAGTAAAAGTATTTCTCGGGCAAAAGACACCTTTGACTATGCAGTTTTATTCGTTAATGTGTTGCACACATCCTTTCTGTTAACATTTAAATAGCAATTTTATGCTGGATCCTCATCCTCCAATCCACATGTTTTGCTCACTCCTTTGTTAATTCATAAGCACTTTGGGAATACACTGCTGCCACAAGCCAAACTAAGCCAACACATGTGAATAAGAACATAAAACTTGCCATACCGTGTCAAGAACCATGATCCATCTAGCTCACTATCGTAACTCCAGAACTAGGAGCAGATGTTTTGGGAAAGACTACAGAAGACAGAGTATTTCTACTGTGAATCTCCACATGGCATTTCTTCACAGCTTCCAGCACCACATTAAATATTTATATGACTGATGTAATATTACATATTTCCATGCTTCTAGATCCCCCAGTGCTAGAGGATAAAAAGAACCTTCTAGTGCAGACTCCAGGCTAATCATAATTAACCCATCTACTGTCATTCTCATCATCAAACTCTGCACTGTCACACTCATTTTCTTTAGTCCATTAAAGCAGTTTGGTTAAGAGACTGGATTAGTGACCATAAAACCCTGGGAAAACCATAGTAAAGAGGGCACAGTCACAGTTACTGCATTATTTATACATACAAACCTCCCAGCTAACACTGCACATAGACATTTCTTTCCAGGTATCAGCCCAGTGACCTTCTGCTCAAGGGCCCCGGAGGTGAAATCCTTGTCTGTTTTTTTATTCAGCGCTTTGACAAAGTTTGCGGTTCTGTCTCAGGGCAGTGAAGATCAGCCTGCGGCCCTCAGGCTGTTTTGCATTCAAGAAAATACTGTTGATCCCATGGAGGAAAACAAAGGAGATGGGCCAGTGTATAACCATGTATTTGTTTGCAATGGCGCTGTTTTAGGAATGTGCTGGGTTACTGCAGCACATCCCAAATCCCAGTAATTAAAAGAGCTACAGTGAAGGGGGATCCCATTTTCCAAGCCCCCTGATTTTCTTTGTGGGCCAACGCTTCCAGCTCCACCCAGCAGCAAAATGCAAGCACATGACACAGTGTCAACCTCGCTGCCACCAGATGCTGGGACAAAAGCTTGGTGCTACAGAACAGCTCAGCTCCCTCAGGGCGAGGAGGATTCCCCATGCCCCCGACACCACCCCACAGCTCCAGCTGACACCGGGCTGTTCATCTCCTCCTGCTCCCCTCAGCCCTTCTCTCTCAAGAGCAGGACTCGATGATCCCTGGGGTTCCCCCAAGCTTAGACTGCTCTGTGATTCTCTGGAGAGAATCTCTGGCTCTCCCTGCTGCCACTGCCTACCCTGCTTTTCTCCGAAAGTCTTCGTGGCAGGAGATGCCACAGCGTGCTCTTGGCTGCCCACACAGAGCCACTCTTACCTCTCCTGTCACCTCTCCTGTCACCTCTAGTGAAGAGGTTTCTCCCGGGACCCAGCGAGGTTCCTGCTGCATCCCCTCTGCAGGGTGGGGTTGAGGGATGTCCCTGGCTCCTGTGCAGGGCTGAGGAAGCCCAGAGATAATCCTGGTGGAGCCAAAGCCTTGCTGGAGCTGATCCTGGCCTCTGCCCATCTGCTTTCCTCAGCCATTTTAGAGGATGATGACTCTAGAAAGAAGCTGAAGGGCTTAAAATCTTGTGAATCTAACATACATACATTTCAAGGATCATATCTTCTGCTAGGTCTCCTTGTAAAATTAATTTTTCTTGTAACATTTTTCTTTGCATTTTTATCATATTATCCCTTCCTGTGATGCTTTGGAAAAAATCTGCCATTAATGAGCTCTAAACTTTGGAGATTTACTACAAATTTTACCTTTTCATATCATCTGGCTGTTTTGGAACATAAAATAGGAATTGGGTGTGATTGGATACATTTCTGAGGAGCTGCCTTCCTATTCCATAAAAACAAATACTGAAGTTATCTCCTAAAGAAATGAAAGCATGAAAATAAGCAGCTCCTGTCTTCTGAGCTGACTGTCAAATTTTCTAATATTGCCCACACATTATAAAACCTCTGACAGGCCCTTGTTGAACATCAGTGATTTGTCGTACATAAAAGTTTTAAAAGTTTTATGAGTTTTAAAATCAAACTGAAACAAGTACTTTTCTGAAATTAATGGCAGGCCCTACCTTCTGTGGGGGATTTGTCTCTAAAAGAGGATGCCATGTGCACAGTTTTCTTGGTACAGATGGTCAGGTGGTTTCTTTACCCAGCTGGATTTTCTTTCTTACTGTTTCTCATGTATCACCATCCTCTCTACTGCCTATCTTCCATTTCAGCAAATGGACTTTCTTAAAAAGGGTTTCTCCTTTGCAGGTTTTATTACTAGGAAAAGATTGCCATCATACTTCCAATATCCCAGCTCACATTGAGATCTTCTAAAAGATAATTTTCCCCCTCTGTCTCATACAGCAGGATCTAATGTCTCCTCTGTCACTATTACTTGTCACACCTTACTGCACACTCTTTGCTGTAAATCATACTCTTATGAATTTAAAGAAACACAAAAATATTCCTTCATCTCTAGATTTTCTGTGCTCCTCCTTTTTGTTATTTTTTTTCTTATTTTTCCTGTAAAGCTGAATGTTTTCCCTTGTTTTGCTATGCAGCCCTGCACTCCCAAGGCAGACCAGGACACTACACATCAATTTCACAGCCAAACAGCAAAGAGCTTGCGCTGGCACACAATCAAACACACGGCAAGGGCCTTAGAGGTGATGAATGACAACCTTTCACTGTTTTTCCACCAAAAACTCCTTTGAATTGGACAGGATTGTGTCTTTAAAATATTCCCGTGTACTCAGAACCAGTAGCAACAGCGGACACTGGGAAGAATCTAGAGTGGACTAACAGTGGGAATGTTCTGGGAAAAGCAAAAAGTCAGCAGAAAAGCCAAAATGGAACAAGATCTATGCCCTGTGCTTAGAACATAAAAAAGGCAACAGAAGTCCATGTTGACCAGAGGGCTGGGAGGACAAGTACCGAGGCTGTGAACAGGAACTACCTCCTGTTGTTTCATTCCTAGTGTCTTCCAGATAACATAATTTTAGGTATTATTTCCATAAACATAAAATAGTATCACAAATTTATGTAGTGTGTATTACTTTCCAATAAAAGAAATAAAACTAAGTAAATATAGAATACATAAAACATATAAATGCAAAATATAAAACAGAAGTAATAAAACTAGGGACTTGGATCTTGACTATGCACTTCATGGGCTCCTAAATAAATTAAGCTGATCTCCCCCTCCTCCACTGGAAATAAACCCCAGATTACATATAGCAGCAAAAATATCACCAATCGATACAATCTGAAACAAAATTCTTGATTAGTTCATGCAATTTCAGGCAGGTTTGCAGCCAGACTGTGAGCACTGCAACATTAGTGTAAATCTGGAGAACTCCACCAGAGCTGACAGATTCCTCAGTTTCACATCTCTAACACCCTGGTGGTTATTGTTCATTGGATTTGGGGTTTCTTGCCCATAAAGCAGCAGCGGAGATAAATGAATCCCCTAGGCCCTTCTTCTTGGGTAAAAGCTATCCTTCAAAAAACTTGCATGATTCTCTGAATGCTGCACTGTCCTTTTTCCATGCTCAGCTCCTGCAGTAGCCTGACCCTGCCCATTCTTGGCTTTTGCTGAAATCCTCCCCCATCCACCCCCTCTATACATCACCACCAGATGACATATTTACATATATCACAAACTATAAAAACCAAACAGTGACACAGACAAACATTTCCACTTCTAAGGTCTGATGTTTTCACTTAGCTCAATTGAGCAATAATTTGTAGTCTTATGGTTTAATCTTTTATTTGTTTCTATTAACTTCAACTCCTTTCAACTCCAAACCAAAGTGTCGATATTTCCTTCTCTAATATCTCTTTTCCGATGAAGAAGCATTAAGTCATTTCACAGTATCTTGGGACAGCCCATTCAGTGTATATGCTACATTAGGTGCAATTGGTACCTACAGAGAGGTAAATTTGTAAACAGCAAGTCCGGGATCTTCGCAAGTAGGAGATTTATTTTGTCTTTCCCAATTATTGAATCTGCTTGAAAAGTCCTAAAATATATAATTACACCAACACTTGCAGATTGGGATGGAAGTGCTGCACTGAGGCAGCAAGAATTACCCACTGTAAGAATCACAAGAGTCCTCTCTCAGAGCAATCTCTTGTGATTTGATACTGGAATCAAATCAATAACAAATACAGTAAGCACAAATTTTTTCTGTTGGTTTGGGGCTTCGGGTTTTGGGGATTTCTTTGTGTATCTGTGTAACCTCACAGTTTTGCACTGAGCTTCCCAGCTCTTGGCAAACGTTTGCTCTGAAAAATTTCCCCTGAAGGAAACGCCTTCAAATGTGGTTGGCAGCTTACTATGGTTTACAAAAAAGCCTGCATAGATGTGTCCAGAACCCACTTTTTAAAAAAATAAAATAATTCAATGCCAAGTAATTATTGTGCTGCATAATCACTTCTATGCTATGTCCTCACTACAAAGAACTTGTGTTTTCCTGTCAAGGTGTCACTCCTGTTATAAAACACTAATGCAGACCCCCTGTGACCAGTTCCAGTGACCACTTCCAGGTGACCCCAGCTACACTAAACATCTCTGGTGGCTTCTACCCCAAGTCTGATATCTCAGTATGAAGACACACCTGGTCTGAAAGACACAGCTGAAGGGAGGGCAGAGGTTGATCTGGTGCTGCCGCTAAGTGAACTCCATGTTACCCTTTCACGGCAGGATACTCACTACTGATCCACATATATCTCAGATATTTTTATTAACCTCAGAGCACAATGCATTATTTGGTTAAAATAAACATGCAAAACCTATAGCATTTTGACATTAAAACAATTTTCTATATGGACACAAATATTTCCCAAATATTTCTTTCTAAAGGAAACATCACAGTCACCTATGGAGACTTTGAAACAGAACTTCTGCATGAAACTTGCTCTTGACTGCTACTCCCTTGCCAATAAATTTTACCCTCGGCAAGCACCAGCTGCTCCCTTCAACCACGTTACAAATATACTCTCCGGTGATGAATAAGCACCATCGTCATCCTGCATTCCAGAAACAGACCCCATGGAATGACTGTGGTGAGCACAGCAACAGCAGGAAAACTGCTTGCAATGCCTCACCAGGCTGAGTTTTGCTGCTGCCTGGTGCTTTGACAGGCCAGCTGCTGCTAGGAGAGCAGCACAAGACCTCCCTCAGAGTTTAAAAATACAAGAAATAACTTCTAAATGCCCGTGTAGACATTGGTGAGATGCTAAAGCAAACTGCTGGTTAGTTTGTTACATGATCCTCATGTCTTGATTAAATAAGGGTTGTTTTGATTTACCATTAAAATAAAAAAAGTAGATGTAGATCTCTAAAAAGAGCTTTCCTGCCTCTAGGAACTGTGATCCCAGAAGCTGTGTCCAAGGAACCTGGTGGAGCAAGGACAGCTACAGCCCCTATCCATGTTGAGACAGGTGCTGCTGCTGCCTCCTCTGGGCTCCGGGCTCTGCTCACTGGCTCCAGCCATCATTTCACAGGGAATTCAGCCAAGCACAGACAGGTGAAGTGGAGCATGACGGTTCGCTGAGAAAGATAAGCAGATCAATTATTTAGTGATTCTCTCCTGGAAGGCTCCACTCAGCCTAAAATACCACATTGCACAGGCAGGAAGTCTGCCTCAATCTCTGTAAGGTTTGACTACATAAGCACTACATGTCCACGTCTTTAATAACCAACAAGTCAGAGACAAGAAAATGTCAAGAATGTGGCACAATATGGAAATACTGATTTTAAATATGTATATTATTAAATACAAAATAGGCACACTGCCCAAAACACTAGACAACTATTGGAAAACTTACTTAAGAAATATTTTTAATTATTAATAGTAACATCTTGTGCTACTATTAATGAGACTATTAACCATAATTGTTATTAATGTTAACATCTTGTTACTACAGTACTAAAAGACAATTTTTAATCTTGAGATACTTACACTATATGTCTAAATTCTTTAGGTTTTGCATTTTATTTTACTTAGCAATTAAAACTGACTCACTTTTAAATTTGGTCCACTCTTATCAAGCCAGTTTCAGTATCTGAATTCAGCAGCAGAAACAGCAGTAGTGTCTGAGATGACAGTTTAAATTTAAAAATACTTTTGCTAAAGCTTCACAAAAAAATGTCAAGGAAATATTCTTACTGTGCAGTCAGTGAAATTCTTCCCCAACATAAATCCACCAGCATTATTAGCAAAATATATGAGGAAGGAAATACAGATTATCAATGTTAGCTTACAAGAAGCAAACTAAGAAAACGGCATCACACACAACAGTGTGGAATCAGACTTTCTCCCTCTCAAGCCTGTAATTCCTCATCTCGTATGTACTTAATATTCCCTCCTTCTAACTTGCTGTTTTCTGAAAGTTGAAAACTAGAGAGAGAGAATCATAGCTATTTGTGCTACATGCTTTAAGAAGGCATAAGGATTGAATCCAGTTAGGTAGTTTGCTTTGATATGTTTTTCATAACAGTACACGTGTTTCTTCTCTGCTGTGCTTTGACCACTTGCTTGAGCTGCTAGGGCTTTCTTTTGTGCTGCAAGACATCCTTTTACTTGCAATATGCATCCCATATTAATAGATTCTCGTTAATGAAGTTTAAAAACCCCTTTGAAAGGATACACATGCCACATTTAATACCACTATCTTCTGTGCATTGATTATTATTTCAAATTGTTTCTCTTTGTCTTGGTTTTGCTCAGGTTGAAAGGAGGGGGTCCTTGTCCCAAAGCAGTCCCATTGCAGAGATGTGGCCATGGGGGACAGGGATGGGCAGCCAGGGCTGGGCTGGAATTTTTAATGGAGCTCTTAATGCAGACAGGGTGGGAGCTCTGTAAATAAGTGCTGGGAGACAGCCTTTTAGAAAAGCAAAATTATCCTCATAAAAGTAAGGAAACCATGAAGGCAGGAAATGTTATAGACAAGGTGAGAGCTGGGAATGACATAAAGCTCAGGGGGGTGAAGAGGAATTAGGCACAATCCCACCACTAGGCACAATGGCTCAAAACCACTACAAGAACTTTCCTTTCTGCAGTGAACAAAGTTTTTTCCTTCTAATCCTTCAGGCTCCCAGTCAGATGTGGTGACAGCTGCTCATGCTATGATGCAGGGTCAAAAGAATTTTAAATATGACTTTTTTTAACTCTGAAAAAAGCCCCTGCTCTTGAAGGAGCTTTCCTTTCTGGACACCTGAAACGTTTGGTTGCTACACAGTTTGCACAGCTGTGAAGGTCTTAATTTTAGACACATTTTAGATAACTGCTCACTCTGAGTAGGCAGAAATAGAGGAAGCAAAGAATTTTGAAGAAAACAAATGATGATAAACTTCAGCTTCTACTTTTCACATCTTCTTACAGTACTTTGGCTTAAATACCACTAAAGCTGATAGGCATAAATGCTACCTTCATGTCAGAGCATGAAAAACATAAGAAGTAATTAGGCTCATTCTCTAGCAAACATCACATACAATAAGAAAACTCCTATTAGCAAGACACTTCTGTTTGTCACATATTGCCTCAAACTGGCAGTCACATGGAAGAGAAATACAGCCCATTAGGGAAGAAAGACATCTTTGACAGCTCTTTCTCCAGAATCCAATCTCACAGCTTTCAAGCAAACACTCAATCTTTCAGACTTGGGGAAAAAAAAAAAAAAGGAAAGAAGCAGAGGACTGAATACAACCACATCTTGCCAGAATCAGAAATGAAAAAGCTACCAGCCTTCCCCCAGAAGGTCTACAAGAAATTCCTCAGTCATCAGACTTTACAGCCAGCATGTGATGCACATTGTGCAGCGTGCCAGAGGTCCCTGGAGAGTGTACATGGGTGAAACTTGTCAACCTCTACATATTAGCACAAACTCATGAGAATTATAAATTAAAAAGCAGAGTTATCATTTACTATTGCAAAAGAGTAATTCCTTCTCACATCTGAGTCCCAAGTCTGAAGGGAGACTTAAAAAACCCCTAGGTTTAAGTACGACTATAATACGATTTAATATTAAATAGTACAGAATAAATAGAGACATCCAGTTTATGTTCATTGCAATTCTCTCAGCATCTCATCTCCTGCTGCCTTGTTTCTGTTCTGCAAATTCTTTCTCTTCATTTCAATCTGCCAACTCTCCTGGTACTGAAACTCTCTGGTAACATCACTTCTCCCACGAAAGGACTAATTCATTTACATAATTACAGATTACTTTTTCTGTTCTTTGGTTACTTCAAAATGGCTTGCAGAACTTCACTGGCTTTACAGTATAGCCCCATTCTGAGGGAACAGTCAATGCAGGGATGGGGTGAGGAATGAGTAGCTCTGGAAGGGTGAAGGACTCCTAGATCTGTTTTGCTGCTCTGACAGATACATCAGCAGCCTGGGAATAAAGATTTCCAGTATTATCTGCATCAGACTTGCTGAAATGCACACAAACTGGAAAGCTTGACCACATTTTATATCAGCTGATCTAATCACACATATCTCTTGCCTTTACAAACCTTCTTTCTTTTACAAGCCTGACTATCAGAGCTACAACACAAGCAGTATAAAATAGTGAAAAATAAAAAGTACATTGCACAGGCACCAGAAAATAAACAGTGGGCTCCATCAGCAGGGTGTCAGGGAGAAGGGAACAGAAAGTCCCAGCTCGGCAGCTGCCTGCTGGCACTCTATTCCTACCTTGTTCAGGGAAAGAAGCTGATGGATATTCTCAAACATTTGACCCCACACACAGTCAATTACCTAGTGGGAGTCATACAAAAGACCCCACCGCTAGACAGTGCATACTACAGTACACTGGGATATACAAAAGACAGCCATGGAATTTAGGCAACCTATTAAGGTGACCCAGTCCCTGCTCAGAAGCACTGACAGCCTCAGAGATGAGCACTATGAATGGCAGCTTCCATACTTTAGCTTCTGCCCATATTTCTGCTGCTGTGCCCCCCCATGAAGGCCAGATCAAATCTGAAAATACCTGAATGTTGCCCATCTTCTCTTTTGTACCTGTACTGCTTCTTTTCAAAATTCTTGACAAAGTTATTCTCAAGATTTTTGACAACCACCCATGCTTTGATCTGTGATACACACTGAAAAATGTATTTTATATAACAAGTAATGGAACAAGGCATCAGTGAGGGGTTTCTTTGACAACCACCACCTCTCCTGAAATGAGAAGCTAAAGGTACTCTCCAGAGCACCGCCAATAAAGGCCACAGCGTGAGCAGGGTGACAGCTGGAATTCCTGTGGCAGTTCTATTTTGAAAACTTGCCTGATGGGAACGCCTCCGCTGCTGCCAGCACAGGCTCCTGCTGCCTAGGTTAGGCAAAAAAAACCCCAGTAAAATGCAAAATAATTTTTCAGAAAAGTCAAACTTCAAAAAACAGTTTTGATGATTTTCTGTTTTCAAGCACTGAAGACAGATGTCATTTTATTTGACTTCCTTCACTTATACTTGTTGTTATAAAATATTTCTGCTTGGATACAAGCATCTGAGTCAGGTCCCCACTGTGTAATGGGCCCAAAAAATACATGCCATGCAAAATCCCTGTTGCACAAAATTGATTCTTTAAGATAAAAGAGATTTGAGGAGAGTGACTGAGTATTTAAACTAAATAAACCTTACTCTCCTTACCCATCTAAACCATAAACAGTAGCTTCTTTCATTTGTCCTACGTTATTATTATTAATTGTTTTCATACAAAGATGCATATTTCAGGGAGAGGGTTTTCATCTTGCTGATGAACTGGGGAAGGGATCCTTGCATATACAGGCAAATATGAAACAAGTGTGTGTATATATATACACATACACATATCTGTATATCTTAAAAAAAAAAGGCAAGTGGGTGGAAAATGAAAGTACAATTGGTAAAATAAAGGTTATGGGTTAGGACAGGAGAAGATAACAGAGAGGAGCAGAACTCTGAAGGCATTTGCGATGAAGACAAGAAGCTTAAACTTTGTATGCTGAAATGAGAAAGAAACATTAAGAGGGAATGTGCCCAAAGTGACAGGAAGGAGACAAGCTTAGAAACTACACACCACGAGGACTGTGCAAGGGCTCCATCAGTCAGTGAAGGTTGAAGGTAAATAATAATTTTGGTAATTTAGGCACAAAGAAAAGAAGGAAAATTTTACATATCCACCAAATTGAGTGATACATTATTGGTGTATACCTTCAAGAGGGACAAGAAGACAAAGATCACACCTAGTTTTAGACTCCTGAAACAAGTTGACAGCAGAGATGCCAACAGCAGCAGCTTAGTTTTGACTCTCAAATTTCAGTAAGAGATTACAAAAAGAAGCCAGAGGGAGAACTTGGGGTAACCAATAAAAAGATGATTAGTGAAAGTCGTGATTAGCATAGGGAAAAGAAAGATGATCGTGAGACAGTCAGGAACTGGTTTTCGTGACTGCTTTTACATTGTCTGTCATTTCAATACCTCAGCTGGAAATCAGAGGAGACTGGGTCAAGAAACCACAAAGGAAAAGGTTCCTACAATACGTCCATGGGTTGTAGCACCACACAGAAGTGGGTGGGTTTTAAAAATAGAAACCTTTTATATCAGTTGAATGTATTTCTATAATTGCAGATAATCTGGGGCAAAGGAGGTGTACACTGGATATTTGTTTACTACTCATTCTGAAGTGTGAGTGCGCCAGTGTACACCCAATTTATGAGCTATGTTAGCATTCACCGATCAGAGCAGGTTGTGATGAGCTCCAGCCCGTAGCCAGCTGCTGCCTGCAACAACACCTTGCTGGCATTTTGTCTCTTACTGCCAGGCAGCACCAACTCCCCAACACTGTGTGGCCCTTGGATTTAAACAGAAGATTTCAGCTACCAAGTGTAGCTTCAAGACTCTCCCCCAGAGAAGTCCAGATCCAAAAACGAGCTTCCCTTGACTTATACCCTGCACACAGCTCTTAGTTACCCACCTACAGCGTGTGGCAGACGTGGAAAAAATTACAGTTTAGAGACAGAATGATACAAACTACGTGAAAACAAATGTTCTGGCTGACAGCATGCTTACCTTCAAACTAATCACAAATCTTTACATTTGAATATTTTGAGTAACTCTTTGCAGCATATCAAGATCATCAGATGAGCCGAACAGCAGCTTCAGGGTCTCTGCTGAAGAATTCCAGACTATCTTGAGGAGCATGACTGCAGGGGCAGCTGGTGAATTACAGCACCCTCTGCTTTCCAATTGTATTTGATATAAGATCTTTTTATGACTTCTGAGACTTCAGTGTTGCATAAGCAGAATGACACCAGGAGAGAGAATTCAAAACCCAAATATTTTTAAGTAATCACTGAACCTGTACTGCCTAACTGCAGACAGGTTTTATGGTTTATTTGTTTGTTTGTGGGACTATATCCAAAAGGTCTCATCTCCCACAAGAGGGTTGCCCTACTACACCTTATCTGCTGTAAGTTTTTCTTGTTTGCTCACTGTAGTGCTTTCGGGGGTTGTTCTTGTGTTCTTTTGTTTTTCAAACACAGAGAACATCTTGGTTTGCCTTTGAATACAGCTGACTTTCCTTTGCACAAACTCAGACAACATTCATCACCTTTCTCAAAGAATGGAATATCAGACTCTGCTAATCCAAATTGCCTCTGGTGGGTCAATCCCAGATGCTCCTGGTGCCAAACTTGTGCTGGTGAGGAGTGTGTGCTTCCCTGTCAGTGAGCAGGATGCACTCCAGATAGAAATACATCTGACAGCAAGATGTGGATCAGAAAGCCCGATGTCCCTCCACCAGATTGCATCACTTCAGCCTAGAGTCAAACCCAATAGTTCAGTGACAATCCTACTGAGATTTTAGGGGACTGCTTAAGCAGGTTTGTGAGGTTTTTTAGGAATGTCCGACTCATGGTTTTTTTTGGTTTTTTTGGGTTTTTTTTTAATTATTTGGACTAAGCATGAACCTCAGCCTGTGGCTGTGCAGCAAAACAAGAAAATAAGGCAAAAAGTAGCAGGTGGGTGGTGAGGAGGAATTAAAGCAATGGTTCAATGGACCAAGCAATCTCATTTCTTGGCCTTAAATCTGTTTTTGTTGTGTCAACTTGTCTGATATAATGGTATGAAAAATAACAAAATCTGTGAGGAAGTAAGAGCTCTGCAGGATACACAGAGGTCTCACAAGGTGATTGATCATGGCATCTGTTAAGTCTCTGGGTAGCAAGTCCATGCTCTTCCCATGAGCCTCATAGTAGGGAAAAGAGTATGGAGTCTATCCTGTACATGGCATCTACAACAGTCTCACTGATTGCTACTTCAAAATCAGGAAAAACATCAGTCCAAAAACTATGAAGATGAATAGAAACTTTTTACCATATTGATTCAAACTGCTGTTGCTAGAGAATCAGTTTGGAAAAAAAGGGATAATTTTCTCACTCATCTTCAAAAATTTGGAATAATTCTAATCCTTTCAGCAATCCATTCAGCTGACTTTAAAACTGTGCATCATTTCTATTTTTGACAGCCAAAAAGACAAGCCAGATCTTCTCAAAAGCTATTTTCAGGAATTTATAGTTAATTGGCCCAGTACTCACAAACTAAATAATGTGCAAGAGCAAATAACACAAATGAGAGCTTTACACATAGAGATTTGAAGTTCAGTCTGCATAAATGTCTCACCCTTCATCACCTGGGGATTTGCATTCCTGCAGGGAGGACACTGGAGGAGCAGCAGTACTGGGAGCAGGCTCCTGCAACACACACCAGCACAGCACTCCAGGGACTAACCTCAATTTTCATCCTGATTTTCTGCTGTCACACCAAAGGCATTTTACTCTGAAGATTAATCAGCTCACCCTACACATTCACTGCTAGTTTTGGTATCTACTTCTGATCGGGCAGAAACTGTTCTCCACCAGGAAAAGGAGAAATAAACATTTGCTTTCCAGGACAGCAGGTTGGTCTTTACTTCTCCTTGCCTGACTTCCAGGCTGAGCAATGTAACACTGCCTGTGGGAGCGAGCGCTGAGGAGTGCCAGCAGGCTGTGACAGCAGCTCAGTGCACACGCTCTGCTGAAACCTTCCTCACACAGGGGGGAATATCTCCAGGAATCAGTCACCACTGATATATTATTACCTGCTGCCACCAAGGACAAAAGCTCATTGCACTCTTTGAGGATAGCTTTTAACTCATGACAAGTATAGGTTTGGTTTGGCTTCTTGTGGTTTATTTCTCTCTGACTTGGGTGTGCTTACCCTGCCTATACATTTACACAGCTCTCCTTACTGCTAAAATCAGTATCTTTCCATTGCAACAGCATGAGCACCATCACTCCCATGGAAGAGGTGTTTAAAATCCCTAAAGGCTTCACTAAGAAAAGCCCTCTGCATATCCATGCCCATGGGAAGGATAGTGCTTTTCTCAAGGTGCCATTTTCAAATGCCTGTACAATCTGCATTCCTCAAAGGTAGCAGAGTGAATAAAATATATCTGTACCGTCACAAAAGAAAGACAAATGCAAGTAGAACTGAGATTGCACAACCACATGGTGATCTTGTCACAGGATTCCTGAGGCACCAAATGCTTATTATCTCACCAAACAGACATTCACTGCACAGTCCCAAGCCTTCCTTAGCGTGCACTAGGTGTCTTTGCACCAGGTGCAGTGTTAGCCATTTATTTATAAAAACTTTGTGAATACTGGCTTTTCTTCTCAATAACCCCAAGCTGAGCAGATAACATTACCCATTTCTCAGTGGGTCTGTGAAGCAGAGAATGACTCTGCTAAAGGCCAAAACTGCTGAGAACATGCTGAGTTTTAGATTCCCAACAAGAAATTCAAGCATCTCACTTGCCAGTGAATTTTTCACTTCGTAGAGGATTTGCCCATCCAAAACAGACATCCCATGAACTGCAGTGCTTTGTGTGAGTACCCAACATCTCTGCTACACGGGTTCAAATCTGGACATTCAGAAACAGTTTCGTTTTGAGACAATTGCCCGGGATTTTACAATTGTAGTTGCATAACAACAATTACATGCCATATTCGAAATATTAAAAACAGATCTTCCAACTCAGCTCTTCCCATTATGAAAACAGATCAATGAAACAGATTTGACAGATTTTTCCTTCAACCTGGGCAGTGTGCTGTAGCCATGCTGTCAGCCCTCACTTTCCAGGAATCTATGTCCATCTCTACACTCTACTACCCTGTTTTCCTCATGGAGATAGCAATAGGAGTCCCAGTAGGCAGGACAGAAAGCTGAAGGCAGTCGATGCACACTTTGCTTTGTAACAATAATGTAAACAGCTCTTTGTAGCTTATTTTGGAAAGCAAGATAAAAGTCTGACCTCAGCAAGTTAAATTTACTTTTGCATCTTCCAAAGTACAAAAACAGATCTCCCAGAACTGCTTTGGCATGAATAAGGTTTTTTTTTAATGAGTTTTGTTCCCCTGAGATGAATATCTCATTTTAAAAATAAATATAAGTAAAGCCAGCAAAACAAATCACTATTATAACATGACAGGAAAAGAAAACATGGTTCTATGCTATGAAGAACATGCAAAGTTGCTCTGGAAATAAGCTACCAACTCAAGGAAGATTAAATAATTTTCTGGAAGGGAGAGAACACTTAGGAGTGGTTGCACAAGCCAGCACTAAGGTGCCTCTAACCCAGTATCTTCACTCCTTAAGCACTAGCCCAGATCAGAGTGTAAGAACACATTGTACTTCTGCGAACATTCTCCCTGTCTCCAGCCCTTTTCAGGGATTTCTTGGCTAGATGTGGCTTCTTTGATGTTAGTAGCCCTTCACAGAAGTTCCATGAACTTGTCTGGTCTCCTCCTGAGCCACAAGAACTTTCAGCAGTCACAGCATCCTTTAGGCAAAGTGTCTAACCACTCAATTATCCATCCTGTGAAAATCCACTTTACTATTTATTGCTTTTAGCCTGGCTCCTGCTAGCTTCATGTGGTGTCCCATAGGTTTTTTTGAAAAGAGGCAGTGAACTTAATCCCTGCTCATCATTTCCCTCATTCACAGCTATGACCTGTATGAAGTTCTCCTCTGCTCCCACCTCTTCCCTAATTCCTGTCTACAGATCTGTCCTTCCCACTCCGGAGCCATGGGCAGGTATAACATGGTGTCCCTCCAGCACAGCAAGGCTTGGTCAGGCAGGTTCCATACCTGGCATGGCAGGTGTCTCTTTTTCATTATCAACCAGCCCTTTAAAGGATAAGAGTCTATGAGCAGTGCCTTGTCCTAATTGCATTATTCCATTAGGTCAAAGAACAGAGCTTTATCTCACAGTAATCGAGGCAGCAGCAGCAGCCTGAGCTTCATGAAGGATTATTGCCTTGAGCCCTGGGAGGAGCAGCCTACGTCTGTCAGCTCATGTCCTCTTCTACATGTCCAACCCACACAACCAAAGCCAATCACAGTAAGCCCCCTCTTCTCACAGAATCCTGATAATTGGTTTCCCACAGCTGCTCCTAGGTCTTGTTCCAACCCTGAACATTCCCAAATGTTCAGAGAAATTGCAAGGTCTTTTCCAAGTTTTGGGCCCAGCCTTGTTTTTGCCCCCATAGCATCCCTCACCGCCAAGCTCCTGGCACACCATTCATCTACATAAATGTAGGTGTCTATGTGTCACCTAATCATTCAACACTCCTCTCACAGTGGTAGAGACTCAGTAGCATCTCTGGAGCATTTCTTCTCTGAAAGGAGCCAGAACAGCTCAGAGGAAACCACAAAGTACCTACTTTTTCCTATTGACTATACAAGAACAGAAGATGAATAACTCAGGTGCAAACCTTTACACTCTAGACTTCTAAAGTTAGACTTCTCTTGACATCAAAAAAGGATTAGACATGCTGCTAAAATAATGGAAACTTCTTCTAGATAAAAGGATATATTAATTCAACAAAAACAAATTTTAACAATTCATACACATTGAGTTTCAAGGTTTGTTATTAAATGCAGAACTGTTTATGATTACAAACTGTCTACTCAATAAAACAAAACCTAAATAATTAAAGGAGAGGCTTCTGCTTTCAATAGAGATTTAGAAAATAATTGAGTTCTGTAAAACAACTGCAACTATTCTGCAGCTCATTTAGAAAGACACAAGCAAGGGTAATTTTATTTAAGACAATGAATCTAATTTCTTTTTGATCTTGCATTTAATATCTGCAAAGGACAAAGAATAAAGCTTCTCAGCTCTGTGGATGTTCTCCTGAAGCATCTCGGTCAAAATATATTATAAATGGTAGAGGTCTAGTTCACCGAACTCTGCCAAATGCCTCTCTTGAGTTGTATTCTTACTGTTTGTTACAATCTAGTTGTAAGTATCCAAAATGTTGGAATGCTGTTGCACAGTTAGAAATCATGGTAAGGAAGGTTTTCCTCATGTTCAGGTTGAAATTTCTTTAGGTTCACCCAACCACCCCTTATTGTAGCTTTTTCATGTCCCCAGATGGTTTATATGTTGTTTATGCCCCTACGCCCCCCCACCACCCCGTGGTTATATTTATCCTTCAAATATTTTTAAATCAAATCATCCCTTGAAACCCTGGGATGCTCAAAGAGACTCTCTACAGTCCTCCAGCTCTTGTACCAGGTTGGTCAGGGCCAACCCCTCATGTTCTTGTAGCTGACAGTTTTGGCAGTAGAGCCATGAGGAGCTCTTCCTGGCCAGGCTGCACCAAAGGAGAAATCCTACCCCAGCTAGGCCAGGGAGAGAGCTTTGGCTCACATTAATGGTGTCACCAGTGGTTCCAGAACCAGGATGGGCTCAGGTACCAGCATGGAGTCTTCACCCACAGTAAGAACCAACATACTCATTGCCTGGGGTTTTTGCATGCTGGCAGCAGATCCAAGAGGCCAAGCCTAATTAATTGCCACCTTTTCCATCTGCTAGTAAGCCACCACGGCTTCCTTCTGCTCATGGAAACATCCAGAGCAGTAAAGACACTCAGGGATTGCCACCATGCTCCAAGCAGGTATGTGGCAGATCAAGGTTATTCATTATTGCAGTACCTGATAGATGTTTCTTATCAAATCTTTATGATTTGCCTAATAAGTTTTGGATTAAAGCCTGGAGGCCAAATTCTCTCCTCGACCTATCCATTTCCTTTTGGGAAAGAGAATGCATATGAACCCAGCTTGGCAAATCTAATGGTATTCATTCTGCCATTCAGCTTTGTTCTCTCTATTTTCCCTTTAGCTCCTCTCATCTAGGATTTCATATTCTCATGCAATTTTATGCATGTTTATTTCATTATATTATATTTCATCTTCTATGTATAATCACTGGCCTCAGCCCCATAAACTAGATGCAATTTACACAAAATTAAAGTAATTCCTCACCTGTAAGGTTCCATACAGCACAGTGGAAAGGAGAGTAAACATTAATGGGAACAGCCTGAAATGTAAACTATGCAGTCCCATGCCACCATGTGTTCTCAGACAGCTTCATACAACTTCAGCAATCCAGTCTCCCACTGTGGAACCTACTGTTACTAATGTTACCATTTTTGCTGAAAAGCAGGTACCTTTGAACAGTTGCTAAAGAAGCCAGAAAATAAGGTGGTACTCCTAAAGGCTTTTAAATCTATTTCTAAAAGTTTGCAATAATGCTAGCTTGACTCTGGGGAAGATGCACCTGCTGTTGTCTCTCGGTAGCACTAAAAGCATGTGTGCACAGAAGGCCAGTGCAAGCAAGCAAGATGCCCAAGATGGAATGCTAATCCTGTGGAATCCACAGAACAGACATAGGTGCAATTGTACATGACAAAATACACTTGGGTGGAAAGGCCAAGAAATTCATCTCAGGAGGGTTAGGAAGAAATGAGCATGAGGTTTCCTAATAACCTGAAGGGAGAAAAGAGAGAATGTGTTAGTGGAGAGGGGTAGTGACAAGAGTTGCCAGGTAGCTGGGACCAGCTGTGGAAGGAGAAAGGGGCCAATGGACTCCTGGTCAGGTCCTGCAAATATCCTATATTTGCTTTGTTACAGCTTCCATCTAATATCAAACAAAGCATCCAACTAGAACAGGCTGTTCTCTTGCCAGTTCCCTGTGGCACCCCAGTCTAAGACTTTGCTGGTTTCATGTGTGTGTGTGTGTTTTTGTTTTAATAATCATATAAGAGGATTTCAGATATTTTTCCCCTGGTGCTTTCACTCCATTTAGCACGGTGAAAATCTCCTCCGCTTTGTAGTTTAGCTCTGCCTAGGGTTTGTGTTTTGCACGCTCTGATTGAATGAGGGCACTAATCCAACAATGGGGTTGCCCGGGAAAATTTGTTCAACCTTTGCTTCAAGTTATAAAAGAAAAACATAAATCTCTGCTTCTCACGGAGATGGAGATTGACTTTATTGGGTCAAGGTTTATTCAAAATTAAAATATTGAGCCATATTATCAAGCTAAACCCCAATAGTGACAAAAACTGTCATCCTGAAATTTCACACACAGAGCCACCTTACTTTTTTTGATTTCCAGACGTTCCGGATAGGTGATGTCTCACCTCTGTGCATGCCCAGAACTGCCTCAGTCTCAGCAGGGCTGAACAGCTCAGCACTGCAGCCTGAGCAGGCTCCAGAACCTCACGTCCCCTAAGGGGCTCCGGCTGAAGGGTGTTTTCAGAACACACAACAAGATTAGGCACCCTGTGGAGTGCACTGATGGCAGATACTTCCTTTTAGAATAGAGCCAAAGGAAGCCAGCAACCTTCTCACCTATCCCTTCTACTTAATAGCCTGGGGATCAGAGTGCACACCCAGGAAGGAGAAGACCCAGGCTCAGTTCTCTACACCGAGCCCGAGGTAATCCAAAGCAGCCTCTTAGGGGCACCTTGTGAAAGGTTTGCCTGGGAGCGAGGCCTCTCCAATCCTGCTAATGAAGCTGCCGAACACAAGGGAATTCAGGACCCCACCAGGCCAGACTGAAAGCACACTCCCATTTCCTGGCTACCTGGGGCAAAATTCTGCTCCCAGATGAGTCCCGACATTTCTTCAGATCCACAGCACCACCCACCACGGTGATGAATCTATGAAGACAAGTATTCTGTAACATAAAAGGTTAAAATATCTAAATCTTCTTACTATCAGGTTGCCCTATATATTCCAATCAGATTACTATATCCAGGCATCTAAAAATCCTCTTTTAGCATTTGTTTCTGCCACAAAAAATAGGAAAAAACCACAAACCCATAAAGACTTCGAAAAAAAAAGCAAACAGCTTTTAGACAGAAATCTCAAAACAGTAAGGAGGCATTAAGTGGTGCAGCACCAGCCTTCAAATAACAAGATTTATTATACCCATTTTCTACTGTCACACTTCCCCCCTCCCCAATTAGCTGCAGCCTGTTTCAAATGGTAAGACAAGTATAGATTCCTGGCTCCATTCCCAATCCGTTTCTCTGCTTCAGGGCTTCTCCCATTCTCTCCTGCTCTCTTAGAACTCACATAACAGCATTGCTAACCCATTTCAAAATGCTGGGAAAGGAAGTTTGGTATCTGCACCCGTAACTCTCATTGCTTTCACTATTTCCAGCTTCCTCCTCAAGCCAAGTTTAGATCCCCCATTTAACTCACACACAACATCCTCAGCTGACGAGCCCTTTATTTTCAATAAGGCTTCAAAAACTCACACTGTCAGATACTCCACACAAAACTCAAAGAAAGAAGACTTGGGATCAAGGAAGCAGCTAACAGGAACACAAGGAACGAGGATATTAAGAGAGGAGTATATTATGGAGTTCCTCATCTGTTACTACTTGTGCTTAAAAACTGCCCAGCTGATGAATCGTAGGTTTTTTCCTGCCCTATACAAAACTGATGCACCACACATCAAAACACACAACTTATTCCTGCGCTGTTATCTCTGCATCTGCCTATTTCTCCATTTCATACACCCTTAAGCCCCTAAACTGTATCTTTCCCCACCTTTATAGGGCCCTTCTACTCTAACAGTGATTTGTCTGTGAACAGCTTCACACCCATCTTGTTTCTTAGCCCTTCTCTCTCTGTCTTGGCAAGAGGATGAAAAACACCTTTCAAAAGCTGCAGTGCTCCCCCAGCCTCCTCTTCCTACAACTACAAATGGTTACCTCCACACAGGATTCCAATGGAAAAGCAAAGTACATTTTTCTGCAAGATGTGTTGTCCTTGCATGGAGAAGGCATTTGATTGAGATGCAAACCACCTTCCCCTTTTCCCCCTCCCACTCAAATTTGCTAAAATATTGCAGCTGTCTCAGCAGAAATGCATCACAGAAGGGTCCTAATATTCATTAGGAACATTGAAATCATATAGAATATCCTGAACTGGAAGGGTCCCACAAGGATCATCGAACTCCAGTTCCTGGCCCTGCACAGGACAGTCCCAAGGATACCAACCCCATTCCCTAAAATCTTAAGAGCATGGCAGCAGCTGGACTCTGTCTTCCCAGCTTCCAAGCATGTGTGCACAAGTTTCACTCTGTTCATGCCCTGAGCTACCCAAGCTCTCCTTGCTGGGCCCCGGACAGGTCACCTTGCTGCAGCAACTGCTAAATTCTGACTCCATAATGGAGAGCGTTTCCTCTCCTAGACCACACTGTCAGGAAGAGCTGGCTGCTGCTGTGGGAAGCCGCCGCTGGGACCCGCAGGACTGAGCAAGGCTCCCTCTGCCCAGCTCAGCTGCCGCAGCTACCTCTGCTGGCAGGAGGCTGCAGCGTGCGGCCTCTGCTCCAGGAACAGGCTCGGGCACCTCGAACGCCTCAATCTGACCAGGGAGAAGCAATACAATTCCATTTCTGCATATCTGTCTTCCCCAGTATTCGACCTCTTCATCAGAATGTATGGCCACACTGGTCCCCCCACCCTGGTCACTAGGGTTGGAAAGTCTCGAAACCAGCAGAGATTCTGCTGTAACCTTTTAAGGAAAGCACCCACATTTCCCATGGCCACAATTAATTCTGCTGCTCGGAGCCAGCAGGGGAATCGCATTGCAATTGTGGCTCCAGGGAAGATGAGAACTGCTACAAACAGGTTTGATAGCTTTCTGTCACCTTCCCCAAATTTTCCCAATCAGCCAATATTCCTGTTGAGTAAAAAACAATCTCATCGTGCAAAACCAGGAACAGTGAAAGGATATTTCCCTTCCACGCTGCAACTTAACCTAAAAATACTGATTTTAGAGCAGTTGTCACCAAATGTAACCGCTCTAAAATTTCTGAAAGCCTTTGTAGCCTCCAGCAGAGTCTGAATACGGAGATGTTCTGTCACAGCTGCTTCCTCCATCACTGCAGGTGATAGCTTGAAAAGGAGTTTGCATTTACCTTGTCCATACTTTAACTAGTATGTAGCTAAGTGGAAGATTTCACAAGTGTATTGTACACTCAAAAATGAACAATATATCCCCCAAAGGATTTCTAAGGACAACAAAAAGTTAATTCAAAGTACTACTCTCTAGCAAATGAAGCACTAATTGCTGGTTTTCAGTGCTCTGTAGGAGTGGTATCAAAACTTTAGTTTGTATGGACAAGTTTTAATGGGATTTTTAGTTTCCTAATTAAAAAAGCAGACACAACCATAGCAAACTCCTGAAGAAAACCTGATTTAAGTATCCAAGAGGTCACATATGTACGACAGTAATAAAATCACATTCTAAGGCAGGCTAGGCCAAAACACTTGCTACAGAAGCAGACAGAGGGGTAGAGACTCGTGACATACCTTTGTAAGCACAGATTTTTTTAAAAAGTGTTAAGGTGCTATGTGCAATTTCCATATACAAAATGTACTATGTAGGCACCAGAGCCTAGAAGGATACAGCATGAAAGGAGCTGGTCACAGTGAGGAGGTGGACACAGCAAGAACAGCCTCTGCAAAGAGAAACAACTTTCCTATGCCTGGAGCTCAGCCAGCCAACCACTGCTGAGGTGGTGCAACAGCACAATGACCATTTTAGACAGTGTGGAAGGGAATTCTGAAGGATGCAAAGCCCAGAGTGCACATCACCAGGAAATGTAGAATAAATATTCCACAAAAAAATCCCTTCTAAAATAAACTTATTGAAGATCTACTTTTCAAAATCCTGTATTTTATTTTACAAAAGGATTTATAAACCAACAACCAAATGAAAAGTAAAAGGCAAATCAGAGCATAAAGCAGCTATTTTGCCTGTCATATTTTCATCTTTGTCATTGTAAATGACCCACATAACCTACACTTGCCTGAGCCACCTCAGCTAATAAACGATTAAGAAGTTTATCCCATGCTTCCTGGCGTTTTTATGCAGAGTCTCTGATCTTTGTCCCTATATTAAAATTAAGTCCATGCAGATCCCAGCCTCCTTTGCCACCTGCAAATCCCCACGGCCACGTCCCAGCCAGCGCTGTGCCTTCCCGCCCTGCTGAAAGGGTGATGGCGCTACCGCTCCCTCCGGACTCTTGGCAAAGCAAGGCTTGTCCCGACACGCGGCCCTCAGCGCACGGGAGCTGCACCAGGAAGGGAAGGAGCAGATATTCCAGCTCTGCCTGTCAAGTCTGCATTTCAAAGGCTGTGCCTGGGTGTGGGAAAGAATAAAGAGGGTCTGCCAGTCCACATGCAAAACTCCACACTCTGCTGCCCCACTGCCAGGCTGTTGCTCAGGACTGGAGCACGTCCTCAGCCACCCCTTCCCACTGAGTTAACACCAGTCGTGCTCAGTGGCACAAGCTCCATTTCTCTCCCACCTTATCTGTCAAACTACGCATCCTTTAATACACATATTTTTAAAAATTGAATGCCCAGAGCTCTAAAGGAGAGAGAGCATCCAAACCAGGCAAGGCTACTGCCTTGAAGAAAGAGGGTTGAGGAGCAGCTAGTGCAGTTTCTCAATTACTTCACTAAAAAATCATCGAATAATAGAATGGTTTTGGTTGGAAAAGGCCTTAAAGATCACCTAGTTCCAATCTCACTGCCATGGGCAGGGACACCTTCCACTAGACCAGGTTGCTCAGAGCCCCATCCAGTCTGGCCTGGAACTCTTCCAGGATGGATGACAGGTACTAATTTGTGGGGTCTTCTCCATGGACAGAGCTTTTTTAATGCTATAGCCTATTTTCATGCAGATGGATAGTTTCCTTAGGCCAAAATCAGACTACTGTTGTTCCCAAGAGGAATGTTCCATCTCCCCAAATCTCTTTCACCAGCTGCAACGGGCACATCTCTGATTCACAGCCATGACTCAGATTTTAAGCAGGGAATGTTTTGTGGGTGTTCATCTATTCTCTTCCATTTGTGGCTACAGTGAGGCTCAGATTCACCATTAGCAGTACACTAAAACATGTGCCAGCAGACACCCACTTGGGGGAAGGGAGAATTTCACTTGGAATCACCGAGACAAGGCTACAGATGAGCTTCACATGACTCCTTTTCATGGCTTCAGATGGCACTCAGGCAGAACATATGGGCAAAACCATGAACGTAGTTTTGAAAACCCAATTTCCAAGTCTTTTTGAGCTGCCAGATGGTGAGATGATGCCTAAACTTAAATGTTCAAATATTCATTACTGCTATCTAGATTACTAGCTATCATTTAAGTCTATTATGAACATCAACCAGCACAGAGGATGCAGATTGCCTACAGGATTCTGGCCACTGCTGCTTTCCTCCTGCACTGAGAAGCACATGGCTCTTCAGTTACCAACCCACTGATGGGAACCCCCAGCCCCAGCTCCCACAGGAATATATTAATGACTAAATTACAGGTCCCTTGTCTAAATTACTGTTTTCTAGTCCCTTGAATATTGCAATGAAAAATACACAAAAGGCCCTGGGAAGCAGGTAAGAGCTCATTCTTTTTGATTTACCTTCAAGCCAGTTTAAGTTTGTACACATCCAAGAGAGGTGACAGGCCCTGCTTGCCTTATTGATTAAGACTGGGGCACTCTTCTAGTCAAGGAAAGAATGAAGACAGACTTTAAAAGGCCAAGTCTCATGTTTCTCGCATGCCCACTGGCATCACTGCTTGTGCCTCTCTTTAAAAGAGAACAAACCCTGAAGAGAGCATGTGATGTGCTGGATTCTGTGCACTACATCAAATTCCAAAGCGTAAGCATCAGCAGATCATTCACTCCCTTCCACTGACAGCTTCCTCGGGATTAGCTCCAGGCAGCACCTCACTCCATGTGTCTCACCACTCTGAAGGAGCCAAATGCTTGGCCTTTCTTAAAACAAATCCCATAAAACATCCTGAACTGGCTTCAAATATACAGATGAGTACACAGTATCATGAGTTTCAGACATTTTTTTTTTATTCTCTCAAGCTCAGGTTTTGGTGATCACAAATTCTATTAAGCTGGTGACTGGAAAGAAGAAAGGAAAATGGACCCATGAGTAGAGTTTTTAAGAAAACAAGACCACGTACATCTTACGAAACTCAACTGAAACTGTTCAATATAATGTGAAATACTACCACAGAAGTACTGCACTTTTTAGCATATGTACCTAGTAAGTTATAGATTATATAACCAACATTAAAAGACGGGCAACAGCAATCTGCCAAGTTTCAAGACTGCCCTCAAATCACTCCTCTTTACTAACTGTTGACAGCTACACTGCTACTGTTCTCAGCTGCTGGAAAAAGCCAGTTTGACACACATCAGAACCACCAGCTTCCACGAAAAGGTGATAATTACAGTGTTTGCCATTCAGTGATTATGTTAAGAACAAGGCCTCTTTCAGATGGGAACATGCCTAACAGTCTCCTTATGCATCCATTGCTCCTGTAAACAGTAATATATCGAATCTCTGGTTGGATAAGAGTCAGACTGAAAGAACTGATGCCTTTGTCAATTTTGCCAGTGGCTATACAGACATTGGCAAGTGTTTTGTCCTACATTACTTTCTGTAGTCCTAAAATACATTATTTTCTGTTCATGATATACAACTACATCAAAGATTTGGAGAGCAAATTTTACAGAACACCGGTGTGTGATTTTATTTATCTCAGTGGAAGAGTGGAAGGAAGGACACACAAAGCCGGTATAGCACTCCTCTGTAAAATACCAGAGATTTCCAGCTAATCCAGAAGCTCTAGAAAACGGTTCACAAACACCAAGTTCACCAGTGGTTCAGGTGTAGTTTGTACCTGATATGTAACAGGCCAGTAATGCATGCACCCAGCACTTTCCCCAGCTGAGGAGGAAGAACTCATGATGGTGTTAATGCCAGCTGCTTGTTACTCCAGCCAAAACAACCAAACAAATGAGTATTTCAGTTTTGCTTAAATCACCACTCAGCTTTCAGTCACAGGGGTCCTAAAAAGAGTGTAGACATGAATGGTGGAAGTAATCCCCTAAATTACTGGAACAGTTTTAGAACTGACTAACAGTACCTTTTGGCTTGCTCTGTACTACTTCTGAGGTTTAGTCCTTCACTTCCCAGATGCATACGCAGGGCTGGGCTTACTGGGGAGACTGAGGGAGCTTTCATGTCTTGTGCTGTGCTGCTGGGACAGCTGGTGGGAGCAGCACTAACACATGGCTGCCAGATGCCAAACAGCCAGCCTCTCATCTACCTCTATTTTGATGTCTGTTATTTTCTTCCCACGTGTTTATCAAACTCTTGCACTGTTTTAAAATCATTATACTCAAACACTTTTTTGATCCTTCCTCTTATTTTCCCTGACAAAATTGAAAAATGCTGTTTTCTTATCAGCTCAGAAGTGCAGTACAACCTACCATAAACAAGTAAAGACAAATTCAGATTTGTAATAAGAGAAAATAATCAGTGCAAGAACAATTGCTTTTGGAGAATATGTTTTCATACACTGTGATATCTTAGATTAATTAACTCTAAGTACTTACCATGTTTGTAAAAAGCAAGGACAGTCCTAAAATATTTGTCCTAAGGTACAAAGAATTTATATTCCATAACCAATACTATGTTGCAGTACATCTGTTTAAAGTCAATTTTCAAGGATAAGAAATGTCTTTCTAAGCATAACTGAAAGGTATCAGTTTATAAAATTTATTTCTCTATTGACCAATTTCCATACTCTGCTTTTTGGAAAGGTGATGTACTCACTGAAAGTAATGATACTCTCTGCTTTGCAAACAGTTCATGTTATGGTGAATAACTATCTTTCATAGCTCTGGCTAACCTGTGCGTATGAACACACTAAAATGCACGTACACACTTTTCTTTCCTAGAACTAGACAACCAATCTCAAGACAAATTAAAACAACATAGAAAAACATTTTCAGTTTGTGTAAGAATGATCAGTAGTACTCAATATCAGAAGTAAAATGCATTTTGATATTAGGCATGTATGAGATGTATGAAACCATTATGTTTCCAGACTCAGCTGTATGGCTTCCTATATACCAGCAGGTCATACATGTCAGTAGGCTTATGACAAACAAACAAAAAAAGCAGTACACTTATACCAGTTTCTTCCAGTAAAAAATTAAAACTATGGCATTTTTGGCTATCTTCTCTTTTTACAATTTGCCCCTCCTGTTAATACCCATTAGCACTTTATATTTTGAACCTAGACCTGCCAGAGGTATTGGTTGCCAGGCTGAAGCTTTACACTATAAACTGCATCCCTGTGTGCCAGCAATGATTTCAGTGACATAACCCAGCTACAGGGGTCCGAATTTTGCACTAATTTCTTCCTGAGGGGGAAGGTGTGATTTATAAAGCAGAATTCAAAATGTTTCCCAGCTATAACCACATTTCCTAAGAGGCACCGAAAAGACTGAGTTTGTGTGTAATTATGAAAGACATCGTCTGGGGATGCCAACTGCACTGAAATAGATTAATATTTTTAACTCACTAAACATGTCTCAACTCAGCAGCATGCTTATCTAAAACCCAAATACTACTTTTGATGGTTTAGGTATGCAAAAATTCAGAGATAAGGTAATGCTAAAACTTTGCACGTTTGGGCTAGAGCAGTGAAGTTCTTGTTTTGTCTATGAAATGATTCTGAAAATAAATTGGTCAAGCCTTCTTCAAACTCAGCCTTAAAATTTTGCTACTGCAATCTATATTTAAATAAAGCTTTTATTAACCCTTTTATGAACAAGCCTAAAATCTGTTCACTCAAATACAAGTTACAAGATAAAACACATTTGTTTCCAGAAACTTTAGTGTCAGTGTTAGTTTGTTTTCTGGAGAAAGGATCTGATAATTCATCATTCAGGCAATATTTTTTATTATGCAATAGAATATTGCCCCTATTCTTTGTCCTAAGATGTAATGAATTATTTTTTTTTATAAAGCACAGAAATGCTCCACACTGAAATAGATTGAAAGTCATTCCAGTCAAAATCTATGCTGATATGTCTCCTGTTTACTACACCTGGTGACAGTATAAGCACCTGTGCTGTCTCCCACCACACAGAGACAACTCTAAACTAACACTTGAGACAATGATTTACTGCACCATATTACAGTCAGTTAAAAAACCTCACTTCTTTAAGACATAAATTCACGTGAAAAATCTAGATCTTAGCATAGTGGGATAAAACACCATAAATATAGAAGGAATGTTTACTGGTCTTTATTGTTTATTGCCCTTTATTCATCCTTAGCAAAACCCACATCAGAAAAACATAGCACCACTTCTTGATGCATTTCCTAGTGAACCACAGAAAGTTTCCTATATCCTCGAGACAGCATATGAATGCAATACCACTTAAGAAATAAGAGACAGCAACAATCTGAGAGTTGGAGAGAAACCTTTCTTTCTAGTGAAGAACTAGAAAAAGAAAAAAGGAGTAAAAAGCTCCCTCGAAGGGTTTTTTTTTCTTTAACATTAGTTCTTGATGTGTGGATTTTTAGTAGGTGATACTACACAATCTAAAAAAATATTGCAAATAGTATATATCTACATATGTATTTTTATATGCACACAAATAAATCTGGCAAAAATAGAACATTTAAATTTAATATTTATCCTGTCAATCATAATTGCAGGCATAGCCATGAGGAAGCTCTTTTCTGCAGCAGGCGTTCAGTGTGTTCAAACTCTCAATGCTCTTAAATTCCATTCACTTCCAGTGGTAGAGTTACTACCTTTTAAAATTACAGTTTGCTTGTTTGAGAGTGAACAGTCACCATGCCAACCCTGATGAACAACACAGGACATGAAATAGCCTGTGGATTTCTTGTCTCACCCTAACAGCTGGAAATCTAATTGGGGCAGAGGAAAACAAAACATGATAAAAACAACCATAGAAGTCAGGAGGGAAAACAAGAAACAAGCAGTATGAGTTTATGTGGAAACAAACATAGATACCCATCCATGTAGTGTTTCTACCCAATACTTTGGAGAAAAAACATTTTTCAGTTACCAGTCTGCTATATGCTTTCCCATTAAGAAGGTGGTTTCACAAGCCACTGAACTCTATCTTTGATGTTCATGATAACTGTTCCTAACTGTTTGTGAACTACACCACTTAAATCCCCTCAAACGTCAGTTTATTTTCTCTTGTAACGTATTCCTGCAGTGTGGGATTAACAGACACAGGGAGGCCTTCAGGCACCGAGAATGTAAATTAGCCTAATCTCAAGAAAACAAGATGTGCACTTAACCATAAATATTTTTTATAATCACATCAAACATGACATACCTGGTATTCAGTTTTATATAAATTAGTTGTTATGTCAGACCTACTTCTGAGGTTATCCAAAACCCAGACACGTAACGTTATTTCTACTCTTCAGGCCTGAATAATATTTACAGACGTTAATGCTATATCCAGCTCTACAATCATTCGAGACACATTATATAACTTTATTTTTTTATTTGACAAGCAGCAGTATCATGTTCATCATTTTTTTTACATTTTAATGTAGATACAATTATTAGGTTATCTGTCATATTACAATATTTAGGTTTTTTGTGTGATTTTTTTTTTTTACTTTGTCTTAAGATACATTAAAAAACATCAACTGCAAACGTGAAAGGGGAGGGGGAAAAAAAAAAGCATGGTACCCAACCAATTCTCCACATTTCATCAATACTTCACTCATTCTTTTAGTAAAGTTTTAAGAAATGTCGTAATGACATGAGCTTGAAGTATCTATAGGCATTTTCATTGACGCTCATGACATGGCACTGGTGATGTTGTAAACAGCAGAAAAACAGGGGCTGCCAAGTGACCAATTATGGAGGCACAGGCCTGCCTCCTCCCACAGGAACACACCAAACAGTGACAGCAATGATCTCCTTACAATCATACCTGCAGGATAGCAACATCATGCTACATAACTGTATTCGTCTGCAGAGGCCTGGCTTCGCTCTATGTACTGTTTGTCTATCAGCACTTCAATACACTTCTTAATCATGCTGATACTTGGGTTAAACCTAGCTCTTGATTGGCTAATTACCTGCAAAACAAAGACATGGGTTTTGTGTTATTTTTGCTTTTCACAGTTATAAACGTCATCTAAATATCTGCTAAAGGCTTTAGGGCAAATTCAGTATATTTTTTGCTCAAAGACAGGATTAAATAACCCTGGAATAGTTAATTTATAACAACCAAGAAAGCATTTCTATGCATTAGTGTCAAGGCACTGAAACTGACTGCTCAGCTCACTGCTTACTTTGGCCGCATGTTCCCCAGATCTCTTCATTCCTCTTGCTTCATTTGCCACAGCACAAATGAAGACAAATACCCACGTTAAAAATTAATCTAATATTAACACATTTCTTCACTACTATCATAGTGGAGTTCCCCTACCAGTAACCTCCTTTCCTATACAATTGGGGACAATCAGGATGAACCTCTTCAGTCAGCAAAGACAGACCTACAATTTAGTGAGTTCCATCTGGCTGTGCTGGAACTTTATAATACATGCAGTAAAAAGTTATTTACTGTAAAAACAAATCTATATTTGCATTGTGGAAGAAACTGCCACTGTGGGCAAAACTTCAGATGTCTCTCAGTAGTTCTCAGTTTTACCCATTCTCTTGTAGAGAAGGGGAGGAAATTGTGTGTGATAACAGAATGTGCAAATCTACAAGTTGGAAAATTTTTCAGACAAAAGATCTTACTACTCAAGGGTCACAATATATTTTGCCTGTAGTTTTTAATTTCTTCTGTAAAGAAAATGGTTTTTATTTCAGCTGAATTTCGTGTTTTCTTTACAACTTTTCATGGCTGGCTTTGTCCCAGCTCTAGAGTTTGCTGGGGCCCTCTGTGAGCCAACAGAACTCACCAGGTGGAACTCACCCAGCAAAGCAAACAAAAAGCTCAAAAGAGTGAGTTTTGTTGGGCTAGCAGCCAAGGGTCTGGTATGTTCCACAGCAGTACAAGTGAGGAGAAACTGGGTGTTAACAAGCTAATAGATCTGCTCAGATTTACCTAACTTAGCCCTCCACTGAAGCTGATGGTCATCACCACACTTCATGTATTTACTTAAGACTGAGAGAACAAAAAAGAGAATTTTGTATTGGTACAGGTTTTTTTGTTGTTGTTGGTTTTTTTTAATCAAAGATAGTGCAAGTAAGAAGGATAGACAGAAATACTTGATGGTCAGAATAAAAATTTTCTGGGAATGACTGCTCTGATGTCTCCCCTTCACTACTCCTCCAGACTTACTCATTTTATGGGAAAAGCTACCTCATCCTGCAGGCTACTGCAACATTGAGCTAGAACTGAAATTATCAGGGCGTATCTAACACAATTAACAATTCCACAAAGACCACATGCTGACATATACAGGTCTACCAAGGGCCTGGAGTATTTTCTTGGACACTTTACCCTAAATAAAATGTGCAGTGCTGTAGTCTATGTGTTAGAATCAGAGCTAACTACATTAGGGTTAGGAGTCTCTCAAATATCTCTCTAACAGTCTAATCCTGCCCTTATAGCTAAGAAAAAAATATTATTGAGGTGAGAAAATACTAACGATTCATAGTAAACAGACTCCTTTCAGAAAGATTCTTTCTTACTCAAGAAGTCAAACAGCAAATTTTAATTGATACATGATACACAAGAATATAACCAGAATGATAAAAGTAACAATGGCACCAAAGTTAGTAACTATATCACAACTTTACTCTCTACTTTGTTTTTAACTGAGTAACCATCAGAATATCCACCTTTCTTGCAAAGCTGAAGAAAAAGGTCCTAAAGTTACTATTCTGCAAGAGCCCTGCAAGAGCAAAACACAGCAAGGGCATATACGCTATATGGACCTTCTGCTACACAAAGGAACAAGCAACCAGAAAGGATTTGTTTCCAAAACATAAAAATTTGTAGTCTATTTCACCCTTATGAACTGGTGTCAAGCAAAGTACGTTTTAAGAAATTTTTCTAATAATTTGACAGTAGGCAGAAAAAAGTATTTTCAAAGATGAAAGGGGCTTCCTACCATTTTCTAGTTTTAATTGCAAATTCCTACATGATTTCATCATAATTGCATGGATTATTTAAATAATGGGAAACCAAATAAACAAAGATTTTGAGAAGAATCAGGACCTCATCTTTTAAATATTCAAAATTAAATTTCTTAAATTAAGCTTGCTTTCAGACTATGTATGTATAAACACTTCTTCAATATCCAAAACCTTTAAGAGGTCTCACACTGCATCTTCTGGGCTTACAAACTCCCTGTTGCTGCTTTTTTTTAGGAAATAAAAATTAAGTGGTGGGTGTGGTAAACTGTTTCCTCCACCACCACAAATTACTCAATGTCTCTCCACCTCTATGCTCAAAATGGTTCAATAAAGCAGGAATCTTTATTCCTCCTCCCACCTCCCTCCTCCCAGTCTGTTCTGAGGCCATTCAGCAAGGCTCAGAGACATAAAAATGAATTAAACTGAAGACAGAACACTTCGGAAGTTTGAGAAAAGTAAAACTGGGAACGGGTTGGAAGGAGCAAATGTTAGGCTGGAATGAGAAATACAATTAGGCAAGCAAGCAGCAGATGGGAAAGTGGGAGAAAACCTAAAAGAAATAGCACTTCCTTCCCAGCCAGCCTGTGGCAGTTCACAGATCATTAATCTGGAATCCAAAAAATCTAGAGAACTGTACCACTTTGTGGAAAAGGGAGATTAAAAAGTGCATGTCTCCATACACAGACAACTTTTAAAATTTAAGCCATGAGTTATAATAAAATAATGATTAGAGCACAAAATTGGCTAAGTGCTTCTGTGAAAATTCCATACTAGAATATCCCTGTTCAGGTTTTCAACTGAACCCATAGCTCTGGCAACGATTTTTATAGGATACAACATCTCTTGGCATAGAACCAGCTAACAAGAAAGAGCAAGAACTTAATGCTTTAGTGCTAAGACACATTTACAAGATTGAGGGATCCCAGCTAGAGCTCCAGTACTGCAGTTCAAAGTAGACCCCAGGGAAATTCTCACTAATTTCACTGGAGTACTGGTTTCCACATGCTTGAGTTTTGTAGTCTGATGTTTTACCCTACTACCCTGAAGATTTTCATGAAATCAAGCTCAAGAGAAGGACTTCTCTTACCTCCTGAATAAGAGCATTATGTCGCAGCACTTTACGCGCTTTCATGATACGGACTATAGCAGCTTGAAGATACATTTTCCTGTCTTCATCTACAGCACTTCTGGTCTGCTCCATCTCCTGTGGTACAGGAAGAACAGTAATGCTTAAAATACAGTAAGACCAAGAAACACTGCATAAAAGTATCTTGAATCCATGCGTTTTACTTTACTAAAGGTGGTGAACTATTACAAAAATGCAGGTGAAGTTCAAATCCACGCAAAGTACGTCCACAAATCAAGGATATCAGGTTTCATGGAAGTCAGTAGGAAGGTAAGAGAGAGGCATCTAAACCAACATTTTTGCTAGGGAGAAAGGCAAGCAGAATTGAATGTAATGTATTGAGTTTGGCAGCACATACCTATCCTGCAAAAAATCCTGTGTCTTAGGAGATACACTGAGAACATGGATTAACAACACAGGAATTGATTTTAGTTGCCAAAGGACACAAAAACATACAAAAATGGTTGATTGGTTCTGCTGTTCTTGCCATAAAATGCTTTATAAACACCAGCAACAAAAAAGTCTCAAGAAAAACTAAACATCAATACCATTTGGTACATTTTGTTTATCTTTTTCTTCTACTTTCTTGTTCCCTATTTCATCTTCTCTTGCCTATATTTTTTTTAGGACAAAAACAATGTGTTGCTTAAGCTTTAAACCTACAAAATTTCTTTTGTAAATCTTTCTTCTGTAGATCTTGGTGAATCTGCTATCTGCTTACACCAAACTAACACAGTAAATTCCATTTTAGAAAAATAAGCTTTCTAAGATATTTGGGCTAGAAACACCAAAGAATACTTGCCTGTGGCGTGTCTTTCTGCATTGATGTGGTAATTTTAAACTTTGTTCGTTTACTGCTGAAGTTCATATTTAATGAAAACGTAGACTCTGCCTCTATATCTTCCTGCAATAGAGAATTGTTTTTAAAAATCAGGAATGGAACCAGAAAATAGTAACAATTTACTTTGAAAAGTCGCAGTTAGGGACTTATATATGTACAAAAAAATTCAGATTTGCAGTTGGCAATTCTAAAAAGCCACTTGAACCAGGTCAATTCTTAAAGCTAGTTTCACTAACCTATAAATCAAGTCTATTTCAGAAAACACTATGAAGAACTCTGCCATACAAGAATTTTGTTAACAAGGAATTTCTCTTTTAATACTTCGATAGCTTATCTTAGTTGCAAATACTCTCCATTGAAAGTCATTTTCTCCCTGCAAAGAAAGTAGGATTTGCATTTATTTATGACAGGACCTCAAGGGGGAGCTGCTGCATTCACGATTTTTACAAAAGTTGTCTTCCAGAATTTAAGGAAAAACATCTAAGCATTTTGTTATGTTATAGCAGAAACAGCTGACAAACTGCAACTTCTACAGTGCACATCTATCTGCACATTTCTGATTTTTTCCTGTCAGAATCTCAATTATTTTCTACATATATATACATATATTTCCCTGCAGTAAAAACACCTTTACATTCAACACAGCATGACTGGACTGATCTCTGCCATTTCCAGGCAAGAGTCTGTACCAGTATTACCAATTTCCAGCACAATAAAGTTACTGGGATTCTGAGACCTTGGAATCTTGCCAAACTGTCTAAAGCACAAGCATTTTAGTGAACACAGTAAATATTTATCTAAATATACACTCAGACCAATATTAATTCTAATTTTATATCCTGCAACAAATAGTCTTTGTTCCAATATACATAAAAACCAGGATACCAAGCATAGTATAGAAAATACAACGTGAAAGGGGAAAGACCAATACTAAGCTAACAAAAAATAGGCTAACATTAACTTTTACTATTATTCTGCTGACATGGTTGACTATAAACCAAAATATATTGTGTATTGAGCATGAACTCAAAAAGCATGATTCTAATGAACCAATGAAGATTTTGCCCAAAGCTTCTTTCCCCCACACCTGTTCAAAAAATGAACAAACAAGCAAAACCAAACTACAACATTTAATACACTGTACATTTCTGTTTGGCTTAGATACACGTAAAGAGAAGTTTGTGTTTTGAATTCCACTGCTTAAGCCACTAAAGTTCACTTGTTTATTTAATAAGTAAGCTGATAGACTGTCTACAGATCTGCTATCACATTGCTGGATGGAGTGCAAAGAAAACAGAAATAGTAAAGATGCTTGAATACAATAGTCTGGAAGGTAAAGAACTGGAAAATGCAGTGGTAAACATTAAAAAGTAAAAGGGTTGGAAAGCCGTATTATTCCTTCTTCTGTGACATAAGCTTTAAGAAACTGGGTGAACCTTATACAACAGACATAAATAAATGTAAATCCTTTAAATAACAGGCAACTTTCTAAGATTATGAAAAGTCTCACTGTTTTCTGTAATAGCTCCCAGTGTTTTATTTGACCCATGGTTTAACAGACATCTTCCCAGCAACTGTTCCAACCTGAGCTCATTTCTAGATATTGGAAGCATGTCCTATGCTTCAGCCAAGCCTCAGATCTTCCTTGTGATCTCACTTTCCATTTTCTAAAATTTTCCTGGTTAAAAACAAAAGCAGCTATCAGAGCAGCTTTGGATTTCTTCTTGTAAGTGAACTGAACAGCTTATCTCGGTTTCTTATGTCTGATACTGTCTGAATAGTGGGTTTCCTGGCTAGTTGGAAGCACATACTAATGTCTGTATGGGATGCACAAGCACTTCTGTAGTGTTTCTTACTTAACAGAGTAAAGTCTGTGCCCTTTGCTGCATGGGAAAAAAGGTTTCACATAGGCCATACAGAAGGATGAGACAGAGTCAGAAAAAGAAGTATCAACCATTGTCTTAATCACAAACAAAGCTCAGATATTACTGGGATTCCATGAAACTCATGGAATGGTAAGTCTGGTAAATTGCAGCAAAAATCCTCTCACAGAAGTACTCCTTGCTCTCTTCCTCCTGCAATCTGTCAGCAAGGAAGAACGTGGTTGCTGCTGCTTTCAGTCTCTTAATCCCATAAACATTTTTTTAGGATCACTCTAAGACTCTGGTTTACTACTCGGGCTCCTTCCCATGATTCAGTACAACTTTGAAAGCAATGCAACACAAACAATAAACAGCCCCTGCATTATTACCTTTTCAGCAGACCATGCTGCTAAGGGCATAGAAAGCCTGTATGACAGGCACTCTACTTCCCCCTGTCTCTTCCCTTATAAATTGAGATTTACGATTTTCCACAAGGGTCAAAAATAAAGCTTAGAAAAATAAAAGTAAACAATGGATATTTAAAAAGTCCTCAAAAAATATCAGAATGACAAGACTGAAAACATAAAACATTTTATATCATTATGGCATACCTTGTCTGAGTCATGGTTGATCATTTTGACATCAAGCAAAGATTTGATGGTTTTTGTCAGTTCCTTCTCATTCATTTGTGTACTGTCCTGAAGCTCCTTGTAACTGACAGTCTCACTGTTGTTGAAGGCAAGCAACACTGCCATTTGGTATGTTGTGACCATGGCTACGTAAGGTTTGCACAAATAATTCATTTTTACTTCACCTGTAATGACACAAGCAGTATTTTATAAACTGATGAAAGGTGCTGAAAAGTCATCTGAAGCCTAACCACTAGAACTCCTCATACATTTCCAGACATTCAACTCGATTCTGTACTTAATACTTGAAATGGAACAATGACAACTGATGTTGTGAATTTGTACATATACAATGTGGCCTACAACAATGCACCCACCCTGATTAACTATAAATATGAGACAAATAGTGCAATGTAATTTATAATAATAATAAAAAAAGAGAAATTCCAAGTAGCCTTAACATTGCAATGCACCAACTTCAATTAATAGCTTACACAGAATTTCAGAACAGTGATTAACAGGAAAGTTGTTTAAAGGAAAGATTTTTTTAAAAAGTAAAACACTTGTGCATCAAAAATTTTTCATATTCTTCCATTCTTTAAATTCCCATGAAAAACAAAAAGCACTGAAGAAATCTGCCTGAAAGCAATTTAGATTTTCTGTGTGAAGGTGAGCGTGAGTTAACAGCAACCTTCTGTTATCAGAACTACATTATCATTACATTACATTGCTGTATGCTAGTATGGTTTCACCTCCATGTGATATGTTGCAGTGCTCAGTTGTTAAAGCCTGATACTGAATGCACTTAAAATAAAACATGATTGACTGACACTTACTAAAATAAACTATAATTTAATATAGATCTTCTAAGGTGTTTTTAACACATATTCCTTTATAGTAAATATAAATATGTATTCATGTAGATACTCACATACCTGAGTAAAATAGTATAATATGCATTCCTGAAACTATTTAATATTTATGTAAGAGACATCTATACTACAGAAACAATTCCAGGGCAATTATTATTAACTCAGCAGTTCTGCAGTCCTTTTTTGCAGTTAAGAACATACAACTCTAGTTTTACTTGGATTTAATAAATCACAGGTATGTAAGTTTACAAAACACAGATTCTGGAAATTCTGAGAAGTAAATATTAAATTAATTTATAACACAAAATACGTCTGTTCACTTTATATGCAAGATAATGTTCCAACTCCCCAGTCTTTTGCCATGTGGAAAGAACTTCTAGCAAGTAACTGTCAGATCATAAGTTTAGCAAAGCACTTATTTTTACCTGTACAAAGATAATGTAACCAAGTAAGCTTCCTTCCACTAAAATGCTGACTGTAAAATAATTCAAACTGCAAAACAAAATGAACATCCATTAGTCACACATATAACTACTCACAATAGTTTATCACCACCCTACCACCCTAATGAAGAAATACTGGTTTTATGTCCATCACACTGGATGCAAACATTGCAGAGCAACTCATGACAGCATTTTCCTTTAGAAGATGAGTGATGACTGAATCCTAATTTAAGGTCTACCTCTGGTAATGAGAAAAACTTAAGCAGATTCAAAGAACCTTTCCCTAAAATGTGACTAAACTCCCTAAACCCCGCAATGCCAACACTGTGTACGCACACCACTTTGGCGTATTCTGATTTGGTCTGGCAACTCTGATTAACATTGAAGGAAAACATAAAAACAGGGACCTTTGACCTCTTTAAGAATTAGGTGTTTCTCCACCCATAAGCTTGCACAGTATGAAAACCAGTATTTGTACACTACTCAGATAAATATACATTTGCAGGAAGCTCCAGCAGTCTCAGAAAAAGCTGCTGAACAGGTTGCCCAGTTACAGAGGTACTCACATATTTTGGAGCAAAATTGCAAAACTTTTTTTTTTTCTTTCTAAATCCTTGCCAGAATCATAAGAGAACTCTCTCCATGGGTTAAATGATCAAATTGGACAGTAGATAAAGGCATTGCCAGACAATTTTCAAAGACTCCCCCCTCAAGGCCATGTTCTTATGTCCAATAATACAAAATTTGTATTGCCTAAATTGTACTTCACCCATTAAATACACCTTAGCAAAGCTCAACACAAATATTTTGTATTTTAACAAACATTGTACAAGAAACATTTAGAATACAGTAATATAATCAAAAGCAACAGAATACTCCACCTCTACAAAGCAGAAATAATCACATAAGAAGAAAACATTTGACTAAAGTAAAACCTTTACTGCTTTAAGAAATCATAAAATTAGCTTTAAAGAAGTTTGCACGAAGCTTGACTTTGAACAGCTTCTATGAAACAGGGAACAAGAAACTTGTATTTGCACCTTAATCTCCTACTAAGACTGTGCAGATTTAATATTAGAAACAGAATCTTCTTTTATCTAAATAATAGGAGTTGGTTTTGAAGCTAAGAGCCAACCTAGTTCATTTGATTTGATTTATTAGCATCTCTCTCAGGAATCAAGAAGTGTAGAAGAGAGATGTAAAAAAGCTATGCAAATACATACATAAATTCAGTAAGGTATTTGGGTGACCCTTCCACATTTCATATGGACTGGAAACATGACAGCCATTATTTACAATCAGAATGAAGCAGTTTAAGTTTTTCTCTGTTAGAGTGATGATCTTTCATTTGGAGTTATTGTATATTTTCCACATGTTTACAGGAAGCCTCCTACTAACCTACCATCTGTACACTTTTTTCCAGTTCCTGAGGAATTGCAAACGTAGAGGAAGGAGCCTGAGTTAGAGGCCATGCACCAGCCTAAAAGTATTAGGAAAAATAAAAGCATTAACATTTTCATACAACATATATATCAAGAAAAAGATAACACTCTTAAATGGACATATAGTATACATTATGTCGTAAGACAATCAATTGACTCTGGAATTTCTACTGATCATTTTTACTGCACCTTCTGCACACCCCACTGAGGTATTAATTGAGACTGAAATTTTATATCACTATTGTTTAGGGACCTAGTGGGTTAATTTTACAAAGAAACACTAGGAAAGTAATTAATTTCACAACAATCACAAGCTGTCAGTTTCCATATTCATAATTAGAAAAATTGTATATTTGTTATCAATACATAAGTAATAAGTACAAATAACTCAGCAGTAATAAACAAACATTAGTACCTGTAGAACATATATCTGAAAACTAATTCCCAAATCAATGATTGTGTCCTGGTTTTTGATAAAGTTGTTGAATTTATTGTTGAGATCAGCACTAACACTCATGTCTGTATACATTCGATGGAGCTTGCTGGTAAATTCATAACCACAGGCTTGCTGTGAAGAAATATTGTGACAGGTTTCAAAGTCAAAACAGTACTCATTGTATAAATTATGTTCCCTCACTAATACAATATGAAAATCTAGTCTGCAAAGTGTTGTTATATTTACAGAAAACACTAGTTACAATAAAAAACAAACACTGTAAAACAAAATCATCACACTTACCTTAGCTGCAATTTATATACATTGATCTATATGAACAATACTGTTTTATAAAATTGAAAGACATATTATTCTTTATGAAAGTCCTTGGTACTTTTATAATGTTAACATGAATTATTTGAATACAGCTAATAAAACTGTCCAAAACCTCATAAAAACCTCAAATGCCTAGGTGATACTCAGACTTTTATCTTTCACAGACTACTGAAAAACTAGTTTTTCCTTTCAGCTATTGGAAACAGATTTTCTGATTGCTAAGCTACATCTGGCACCCTCTGCTGCTCCCGCTCAACACTACATACTCCTACATTTGTTCATTCTGTGTTAGAAGAATATTACCTTACCTTTAGTTTATTTATCATCGCTTCTTCGGAATCCATTGACATAGACAAACCATGAATTAATCTTTTTGCCAACATTCTGGCATAGAACTGCATTAAAAAAAAACAGAGATGAGGATTTTAAGAAGCACAACCACATTCTTCAAGTATGCTTTAAATGTAACATTTTAACCTTTGCTGATTATAAAAAGTTACCTTTTGGAATACATCTTTGTCATCAATGTATTTGAAAACAGTAATGAAACTTGTAAGCTTGTCTTCAACTTCATTCTCTGTCATTCCTTTTGCTGATTTCTTTAACAAGTTGTCACAGTATTTGGCCAGCTCAAATTAAAAAAAGAAAAATCAAACCCAAACCTACTTGTCAAGCTTCAGAACAAATGCATGCCAAGGTATTTGCAAACTTCTACAAGCGTTCGAACACAAAATAAGTCACAGTCCACAGTCTCACATTCTGTACAAGGGCTGTATTCATGGGCAAACTGTACATTCTACATCCCCAGAAAATACGGTCTATGTCAAGAATTAGAACCATAGCAATTTTGTACACTCACAAAACGTGTGTGCAGCTTAAGCTGTTACTATTGAAATACACACCTGAGTGTGACCCATTGTGATATGCACGTGAAGGACACTATGGCAATTCATTTGTTGGTTATATACAAGAATTATTACTTTCTGTGTGTATCACTTACCAACTCAGGTGCTTTGCAGATCGACTTGGGCTCCCGATAGTTGACTACTGATGTCAAAGCCTACAGAGGAACATGGAGCAAACAGAAAAGTTGTCAATGACTTAAACCTTTTTTTTTAATGAAATTTGAAGAAATCGAAAAAATGCTCAGGGCAAAGACCATCTGAGATCCTATGAAACGGAACTACACAAAAGAGGATCAAAAAAGAAACAATTAATAAAAAGATTTAAATTACTGCTCTGTGAGAATTCGGTTGTAAAACATTTTTAAGTTGAGAGTTAAGTAAAAGTGAAAGAGTAGATGAAGAAAAATTAATTACAGAAAACAGAAGAACAAATTATATTCTGATAAGAAACTTCACAGAAGTATGAAGATTTTGATATACAGCAATATTATGGTTCAAAAGAATGGATGGAAAGAAACTTAGGAATAAGTGCAGATAAAGTAGATTTGAGCACCAGCACATCAACAGCACGTGGGTTGAGCTAAAAAATTTATATGGTGTATTCACAATAGTAAGAAACGAAAGTGCTCTTGGTTGTGGGATTTTTTCATACACTGAAGAGGAGAAAAATATACTGTTTAAAGTGGAAATTTGAAGCAGTAGAGTACAAACAATACGGTGGCTGAAAAAAACCTGAATATGAAAAAGGAAAAAGACAATGGCAGTTTAGAAATGAAAAAAATTATCGAGTTTCTAAACTACATGTCACATGTAAATTAACGTTGTAAACTAACAGTGAACCAAAAATACTGCATGACCATAGTTCCTAGGAATTACAGCTCCTATGTAAAAGGAAAATACTGTTGTTATTATTATAAAGACAAACTGACAAGGAACAATGCCTCAACATTACAAAATTTGATAATAGGTCCCTAGAATTCCTCTGAGGAAAGAATGCACGACTTGACAAGAAGTAGGAAACTCTTTAAATCTTGAAGCACTCTCATGCAATAATACTGGAGACAGCAATAGCAGTTTTGATATCCACCATGAAAAATTAACAGCAGATTAATATGTTAAGTATTTATTGTAAGAAAGATCACTGAAGTGAAAAACTGATGTATTTAAGAAAAAGTACATAGCCTATGTGCTAGCAAATGAAGTTCTCAGTCTCGTGTTACTCCACCTTCTGGTACATGACATTAATTGCAATGGAGAGAGAAATGTATTTGGTATTGAAGTAAGTATTTGTTTTAAAATGCTAAATAATTATTTTATCAATGTCACAAATACAGATGGGTAACTACTATTGGTACTATCACTGGTACCTTCTCCATTATGCCTTTTCAGATTAACCTTGCCTGAAAATCATCAAAGCTTAGACTCTGACCCTAACTACAAACTCCAACTACTGTAAACACCACAAAAGAGCAATGAACTATATGCATGCATCCTGTGACAGGAAATTATAGAAAGGAAAGCTATTTATTAGTTATAATTAATAATGATTATTATCAAAATTTATGATAATTAGAACTGTTATCTTGAATACCTGCATGGCTATGCATTTCAAATAAAAGAGCAGCAAGCCTCTTTCCTATATTTATTACTTAAATTCAAGTGCAGCTTTCTCCCAGAAAACATTACCTATTGTGACAGTGAATGAAGTAACGTAAGCTTCCAGATATTCTTTGTAGTCAACTTGAAAAATCTAAGCAAAGATTCTATGGAAGTAACACTGAGAGCATTCAGATACAAACATTATCTCAGCAAGCAAATTCAAGTTTAAATGCATGTAAGAATTACCAAACCCCACCAGTTGTCTATTTATTATCTTCACTTAAATTTACACTAAATGGATCAGCAGCATTTTTGTGTTTAAAAATATGATGAAAAGACAGGTCTTTCTTTCAGAAAAAGTTTAAGCATTAAAGTGGTTTCCTTTGTATATATCTTTTCCCCTAGCACTGGATTGTCTTCTGTTCCATTGCATTTGTAAACTAGAAAAACTGGGTATGAACTATCTTTGAACATGTGCTGATGTTTCGAAGAATTTTGGTGAGCCTGAAACAGGGTCCTGGATTTTGTTCTCCACTGCTTTGCTTACTTAAGTAAAAGTTACCTTGTCAAGGGCACTCATAAAGTGTTGATCACCATTCAAAACAGTGTTGATGAGTTGAACAAATTTACTATGTACTTCCAAAACTGACTCCACAAACTGAGTTGGCATCTAAAGAAGGTAGATAAAACAGAAAGTAAGTTAGTGAGAAAAGTAGTAGTATCTAACACAAACATATCTACATTAGTTGTAGGTTCTTTCCTAATTGTTCTTTTTAAAAAAAGTTAATACTACAGTGAGTTTTGAGAGGATGGATTCTGCATTGCTGTACTCTCACATTAGGGTGCTAGAGCACATTTTGGAAAAAAAAAGACTAGGCTACATTTACAGTCCTGCTAGCCAACCTAGATTTGAGTCTATACTGCTCTCATGCTGTCTAATTTTTCCCAACATACCCTAAAATCCTTTAATAGCCTTTTCAAAACTCATTAATGCTAACATAAATACAGCAATCAAGCAACTGATATAATAAACTGCTGCTTCTACACAGTGACTTCAGAGACAGAAAATCTGGATGATCCCTTTGCATTTTCCTACATAGGACAGTTACCAACTGAACTTCATGCACTACCTTCCAGCATCACATTCTGTATAGAAATGACTGACACGAGCTGGAGGACAGACAAGCTGAAAGGCACAAGTGCAACAGCGTGCAAGGCACTGCCTCTGTGGCATGACTCCCCAGGTGCATTCTCAGGTCACACATTAAAAATGTTTCAAAGCACATAATTTATACAATGCAACGAGTACTTCACACTTTCAAATTATCTACGTAAGGTTGTGAATTGTCATCACCCTAATGGGTCTGTATTTATTTCCCTGTGTAGAAACTATTAGTTGGAAGAATAAGTTCAATAAATCTAAAAATAATTTGAAACCAAACTATGCTAATAAAGACATCAGTCCCTTTTCAGTAAGCACAAAGGAGTCACAGGATAAGCAAGCATTGCTGCGCAGTCAGTAATAGAGTGAATGTACAACAGCTTGTGTTTATCTATTATTATAGACAGAAACACTGGATGACTAAAGTCACCACCCTAAAGTGAGCACAGATCTAGACAGCAAGATGTACACATGCACAAATACAATGTCAAATGAAAGCCTGTTGTTTGTCTCTGAACAGCAATGCTGGAGGAACAAAAAGGGAATTGAGTCATTTAAATAGACATGAATGGAAGAAAAGTTTAACACACTTTAGTAAAATAAATAAGATGTAATATTTTCAAAAATCACACGAGAATATGAGACTACAAAGCTATTATAAAAACCACCAAACTGAAATCATGACAGGATGTCAAGTCTTCACAAAATGGAATCACTGGTTCCTAATATACCAGAACAGCAAATGACACTGACTTAAGAGAAATTCAGGAAAAAAATACATACATGGAACAAAAGGACCTACTTGCCCTGACAGTATTAAGCAAACAACAATGAGAAATATCTAGCTGCAGTTGTTTCTGGTTAGATCACAACAATTACAACAATCAACTCTCAGGACAGATAAGTGCAGCACAGCTAACCATGCTGATGAGAAGTGATAATTTATCTGTCATGTTCCAAACCAATTTTATGCACGCAAAATTAAAGAAAAAACCAGGATAGACTAACAGGAAAAGGGCAAACACTTAATCAAGAATGTTAATCAAATAGTTATTTCAGCTGTCTGAGGAAACTCACATTTTCCTGAGAAAGATTGCTGGTTGCTCTAAGGCCCTCATCATGGATATGGTTTTGTAGTTCCTGAATCATATGAGGTAAACCACTTGACACAGCACGAAGTAGAGTATACATATTTGCCATGTCTGTAACAGACACACATTTTTATAGAGAACACTTAGAAACACTAAAAATCAGCACTTAATATAATATCATAATTTCACATACAACTTTTTAAAGACTGAAACAAGACCAAATGTTTTGAAAGAAAAAATTAACATACACTGGATCACTGACAAAAGAAAAAAGGAAGGAGTAGGGCTATTATCAGTGTTTACTGAGTCCTCCATTGTGACTTCCTCACTCTTCCAGTACTGCTTCTTTAGGAGAGACTCCAAGAAGAGAGGTGGACTAGAGTGGAGAAACAGTCTGCCAGTTTATTTTAAGCCTTGGCCTCCCTAAATCTCCCTTAGCAGTAGCTGACTAAAATCAGTTTACATATCTTCTTCATTTTTTTTTTGCCTCCAGTGGTACCTTGAAATTTCTCTCTGGTTAGAAAAGCTCTAAACAAGCAATTGCTATTTTTATTATATTTCGCCTCCCCACGCCCCAAAAAAAGAAACCAAACAAAACAGATCCAAGCTCTGATGAAACTTGAAAAATTCCCTGGAAATGGAACACACTATTACTAGATACAATTTGAGTTTGACTGTGAAAAACAATTTGCTTCACATAAGAGATACCATCTTCCACGCAAGAATAAGCATTCTTTCAAGGGTAAGAGGCATATAGTCATCAGGAAGCATGTTTTTTTAGTCAGGCAGGGAATATAACTATAAGAGCATCTCCTTCTGTAAAAGGGATTTGGGATGAGAGGTCACAAAAGATTCAGGACAAATAAAAAGTGGTTATGAAAAGAAGCCAAAACATTTTATAAGCCTGACCTGTCAAGTGATGATGAAGACATCTCTAAAGACAGAGCTATTGGTTTACAAATGAAAACACAAGCGTAAAATATGATCAATTCTACAAGACACAGGACTTCAGTGTGTTTTTAAGCTAAGACAAGGAAAGAGAAAGAGCATTAGCTGAAAGAAGGGTTGTTAACAGTAAAAAGAAGGTTTTGACTATATACTTGAAAGAATAAAAATGAATTACATGATAAAAGAAAAATGTCATCCAGGGTTTAATGGGGATTTCTAGATAAGTAACATCAGTTGAAAATGCTTATGTGCATAGGAGGTCACTGAAAAAAGACAGGAAATTGCAATGCTAAATGAATAAAACATTTCACTCTTTTTGTGACTGGTGAGACTTACCACTTCTTTTCTCTTGTCTGATAATATTGTGGCATTCTGCATGTAGAAACTGCAAGTGATCAGCTACCATCCTCTGTTGGCATTCATGACTCACTTTGACATACGAGCTGGGATGCAAGTACTTCCGACATCGCATTTCTTCATCTTTTAATCTACCTAAAACCTGCAGACAAGAGTTTAAACTGCGAGCTGAAGAAATACCGACAACCAATATAGAACCAGAATATACAACAGTGTATGCACATAGAATGAGACACAAGAATAAGTAATAAAGTAACAAAAAATCTTGTGCAGGATGCTGAAAAAAACCTGTTCTTCTGAATCAGGCTATTACTGAATGAATATAATCTAGTCCGAGTACTGACTAAGCTCAGTCATTACTAGATGTCTAACAGCCTTCCATAGTTCTCATCTTGAAATTTCTTGTTCCCTTTAACTTTGTGACTGGTCTTCCCCAATTTCTCTTACCATACTTCTTATTCCTTCTGAGAAAGTTTTACCACAGTACCTAATAAAAAGAGAACTCTAAGAACCACTTTACTGTTCCAAATCCATCTGCTTGTACATAAGCATCTGCTCAACAGGTACAGGAGTACATCTGCGCTATTAATAAAAATTCTTTTTATAACTCAATGAAGGAACTAGGCTTTATCATAAGATAAGTCATATGAATACTGCCATAAAAGCACTTACATCCTGTGAATATGAGGGGAGTCTAGGGAGAGTAGTACAGCTGCAGACTACTAATCATAGGCAAAATTGCTTTTGGTTTCGTTTAAGTCTTAGCCTGTCCCTGAATTTCCCCCCAGGTGTGTAACCATTAGCTTAAAAGTATTTTTACAGCCCTCTTCTCAACTCTTCTGTCTTGCTTGTGTGGACAGTATAGGACCAAGAACTGACTCCTAGTTTTGTACTAACCTTTGTTTTCTCAAACAAGGTATAAGAATTACAAGCAATTTAACCACAATATAACTTCATACACCACAAAGCAAAATGAAGGAAAATCTACCTCAGAGTATATAATTTTTAATAATGCTTTGTAATAACTTAGAGTCTAATCACATAATGCTAAAACTCTGTTACCCTACTCCAAACTGAAAGAAAATAAGGAAGTGAGGAAGTAATACTCATCAACCTGATATGTGTTTTAATTTTTGTCTTTTGTTTTTTGTTTTTTTTTTTACTTTTCATGGCATTGATTCATCATTTATTATGAAATATTTTGATACTGACTGTCCATCTATAGCAAGGTTTGTCGCTTATGTTCAGATTAACCATATCACTAAAAAGTATAATTTCAATTGCATGAAAGCTTAACACAAAGAACAACTATGAGAACTGTAAAGGACAGCATGTATCACCAGTAAAATGATTTTCATTATTACATGTGTATTGAAGAATCTCTTACCTTCTCCATGTACTGTGAGCAATTTGACTCTTGCAATAAGTTTGAAGCTTCTTGTTTATAATACTCCCCTGTTTCATTCAGAAAAGGACACTCAAAAATTTCCTGATAAAACTATAAGAGAGAATTTTTTTAAAGGACAAATAATGCATATACCAGATTGGCTTTCAAAATTTGAAATACATAACCAGAAATGTGTATCTACCTTTAGGGGGAATTTTTTCTTATACTGTTCAACATGAACAAAGGAGTTAATAACCCCATGGATTACTTTCTGGTTTGGGTCTTCTCCACAGCGATCACTGAAACAGGCAAAGCAAACATTTATGAGAATGCAGGTATCTGGTGTAGCTCATCTATAGCCAAATGAAATAAAATTGGATGAAAACATTTTCCAGTAAACTTCTCTGCTTAAATTGGCAAAATTGAAGAAGATGAATCTTAAAATAAAAAATGCACTTCTCTCATATACATTCAAACTGTTGAGATAATAATTCATAAACTGTTCAAAAGCATTTAAAGGTCATGAAATTTCCAAGTGTTTGCTAAGGATATAAGTATTACAAATTACACATTCTAAGCAAGTAGTTTAAAAGCTACTGTAAGTTCCATCTTGTATTTGTAGCCTTTATTATATAGACTACCTTCACACTCTTGCCCCTTCCAAAAAATCCACCATTTTTACCAGCATCACAACAAGAAGCATGGTATTTGCTTTTCTGAATATCTACTATTCAACATGTAGATTTCAAGTGGAACAAATAACACACCTGGCCCATTGTCACAACATTTAATCATACATCAGAAAAGGAAAACCTTACATCTTCCAGTCAAGTTCTTAGCTTCAAATGAAGGAGTTGAAGAAAATCTTATCTTTAGTTCCATTCAGTTGAAAATAGAAGTAGTTAAAATGAGTGTTTTGCATGCTAAAAACATTAGTGTTAAGTCCTTTGCAAAGACTGGAAATCACAGACCGACACTCAAAACAGCAGAGACTTCCTCTTAAGACATGGAAAGTTCTAAAAACTGACAACTTTTCATATGCACTTTAGAACAAAGTAAAAAGATATTCCCTAACTCCTAAGGTGTTAAATAGGACTAAAATACGATTTACAAAAGTATATTTATGATTAAGCATCAAACACAAACATTACCATATACCCATCTAGGCTGGGATGAAATGGGAGAGAAGTAATTTTGCTAATGTCATTTATTTTGGTTTGTAATCAGGAAAAACTCCAGAGGATGCCCATGAGCTGTGGAGGTTTACCAGGACAGCCACACCAGCAGTCATTGTGTTATGCCAGACCATCTTCATGTATTCACAACATTGCTAATTATGGACATTGCTTTCAAACACTACTGTTTTCTCAGATCTGAAAACTTAAGCTCATGATGGGTATAAAGAATTAGCTCTCTTAACAGATGATGAGCAGTCACTGTATGGTTTATGCAGCTTTATTACCCATTACAAATGAACTGAACTGATGGGTTCCATCAGGGATGGTCTGATTTTTTCACCCAGGGAACAGGGAGATTTCCTCTGGTGGTGTCAGCTGAACCAATGGAATAAACCTGTGTTTATTCCATTGCCATCCTTCCCAACATCCCTCTGCAGGGTCTGGCTTATGATGGCAGAGGCAGCACCACAGAATCATAGAAGGGAAAAGTGAAACATCTGCCCTGGGCCTGCAACTCTACCCCAGAGGGGCCCAGGAGCACGGAGAGCTGCAGGATGCACACAGCCTGTGAACACAGGGCTGTGCCATGGAGTGTAGGAGGCCACAGAACTAAAGCACATGAGCATGTTACAAAGCAAGGCTCTGGCAAGAGACAGCCCAGCCCAGCTCTCACATGCAGGGCTCTGGACCTGGGAAGGACCCTGGACCAGGTACAAACACAAGCAGCATTACTGGAGGAACAGCTCAAGTCCCACCTTCCCTCTGCTCGGTTCACAGGCCACTTCA
>VWZT01015849.1:134007-155408 GCA_013397055.1 Pachycephala philippinensis
GGGGAGGGGGCAGCAATGGCCAGATCCAGGGGACTCAAAGGACAATGTACATTAGGGAAAAGATGTCTAAGTATAGGAGACATGCACCACAGAAGAGTTGGAAGGAAGGAAACAAGCTTTTGAAGCAGAGGTCAGATGGAACAAAGGTGATAAATGAAAACAAACCCAGAACAGAACAGACCTTGCCTGCTCTGGCAGCCACTTCAGGTTTTTATTTACACCAATGGCACTCTGCTCCCAGGAATTTGTAGTGCAAATGACTACCTCCAACAATATTTGACAGAAGTTTTAAGGACAACTTTCATAAAAGTTATAGTAGTAAGAGCAACTGCCACACTAAAATGGAATTGGTGACCCTGCAAAGGCAGAAGTCTATGAAATGTTTATTCGCCTTCTTGGCAGCAGTCAGCAAGCAATACAGATGCATAAAGTCACAGAGCAACAGCAACACAGGTTGAAGCAGGGATGTCACAGGATATCTTGGGTAAAAGGGTATGATAACATTTGGAAAGGAATTTGGATAAAAAGATAAAGTGCTAGAAACAAAAGTTCCACTAATTCAGGTGGTGACAAGTTTCTTTTTTCAAAAGAAATGAAGAAAGCTACAAAACACACACACAAGAAAGTTGTGCTGGTTTATATTAACTCCATCTTGTTCCTGTCTTAAGGCTCAAGCTAGCAGTGGATGTTCAACATGTACTGTACAGTGTATTACTACAGCCCAAAAGAACATTTTTAAAATTTCAGGTACAATAATAAATACCAGATTCATTAAAAGAAGATTCTGTCATTCAAAAGAAGTGCTCTGCTGTGTCAGACCAAGAGTCTTCAAGGCCAATTACCTACAGAATTCACTGTGAACTAAATGAGCCTGTTCTGAACACTTTTTGAAAAGTTAACTTCCAATAGCTTTACTTTCAAACAAATGGTATAGCTAATGTGACAGCTTAGACAGGAATAGGTTCAGTTAGTTAGAAAGTGTTAGTTATCTTTAGTAGAGAAGCCTCTCTCGGTTAGTCTGTACTAATCACACTGTCATTTGAGATAGCACCTGAATAACTTCCAAATTATTTCTGTTTAAGAATTTCATAGATGAATTTTCTCACAATTCAAGATCTTGTCGGCTTCCTGTTGTGTTGAAACAAAAATGCTTAAGTTGATATTCAGCTTGCCTTGTAGGAGGAGTGCTTGGGCTAGAGGGAGGGGGAAGAAAGTGTTATACTCAGAACTCTGTATTAGGAGTGCAGTTAGACAAGACAGGCTTAAGCGATTTAAGATTTTTCTGCTGTTCAAGGGGACTAATCCTGCTCCCTTTTGCTCAGTCACAGGCCTCCATATCTCTTGCATTGCTTTGGCACTCACCTAATGCTTTGCTGAATTGACTCATGGTGCCAGTCTGGAGAAATTAGCCAAGATGGTTTTGTGTCACATTAGCAGTTGAGCTGGGTCACTAAGGGACTAGGTGAGCACCAAATACAGCACATGAAAGGTCATAGAGCACAGCCTGCTCCTTTTTGGTGTCAGTAAACGTTTAGATCAGTTTAGCCATCTTATTCAGCTGAGCCACATGCCACTACTTGTATTTCTTTATCTTTATGTACCAAAAAAAGTTTATTGTCAATTTTAATGTATAATGTATTGCACAAGCTTATAGCTTCTAAAAAGTCTGTGTGCTCAAGACTTTAGTCAGAAGCCTTTTTAAAAATCCAGTTAAATACGTTGTTAAAGTAACATGTGAAAGAAGAATTTGTGGCTCTGCTTCCCTGCCTTTTCCAGTACAGTAAGAAAGCTATTTTTATATGCAACCACTTGACTACAGTGTTGGTTATCAACTCCACATTTTGTTGTATGCTATGCAAACCTCCTGCCTAGAAGTAGTTCAAATGTCCCATCTACATAAATTTAATTTTTTTTAAAGCTTTGTAATAAACTGAACCATGCACACACAAGTACTATGAGGAAGGTATAGAACAGATGAGTTTTTAAGCATATACATGTATTAGTAATTTTATTAAAATTTTTAGGTTATATTATTCCCATGCATATTCTTGCACATCTGACAGATATAACTTATGGATATCCATTTTTCAAAGACCTTGTTTAATCCCTGAACTCAACGCCAAAAGACATTTAATAGTCGCTTGCAGCAGAGTCTTTAAAACTGCCTCTTAAAAGCTGTACTGCCCACTGAAATTACAGCAAAGAACAGCAACAAGCCTACTGTTACATGCAAAGGCCATCCTCAGAATCCCCACAGGAAGCCCTACATTTCATGATAGCAGGAAAAAACCAGACACAACAAGTAGTTCTCTCTTATGTAATTCATTAAGTGATATGCAGATCACAAAGTGGCTAGAAGAAACTTAATATGAATTGTTAGATGTATATTTTAAGCAGATCTGAATTAACATCTCTGAGATCACACAAAAGACTCATTAATAAAGAATGGGGAAAAAATCCAGATCCAACCATTAGAGACAATTTTATTTCAAAGTTTCCAAATAGTTTAGTACCAAATAATGTCAACTTGTTACAGTCTCAAAATCTAATGCCTCCGAAGCCAGTGACAGCCTTGATCTAAACACCCTTGGGAGGTCTGCAGCCAGCCTCAAGCTACATACAGACCATTACTTTTAAGGGGCATCAGATGTCTGTTGAAAAAGGTTTTCACACACATTTCCACTCCCACCCACCAGTGAAATACATACAATAACTAAGACAAGTCTTCAGCACCACTATGTTTGACGTAACAAAGGAGAATTCTCTTCACCATGAATTAGGGAATCTCCATTTAGTAAAAATAAATTGTTAGAGTAAAAATGGTAAAAGCAGTATCAGTCCTGGTTACAACGGAACCATGATTCAATAACTGAAAGCAAAAAAAACTTCCTGGCTTCAGAAATGCCATCCAAAGGAGACATCATGTCAGTTACTTTGTTGTCAAATATTTCACTCAGGAATAAAAATTACAAATAAAATATTAAAATTAGGTTTTCAATGCCTTACAAAAATTTTTCTGACCAAGTGCACATTCAACCTCAATCTGCCAAATTACCTCACTCCCTCAGTTTACCTACACTAGTCTGGTCACCTGAGCAATCACTTAGAAAAAAACCCCAGTCATTAGGCAACGCCAGAATTATCCTAAACAGTGGTAGAAGTGTAGAAACTGATGGAACTTAAAACTACACACAAGATCTGTAGTAGATCTCAAATTTTCTGTTTATTCATAAATAAGAAGATCCTTTAGAAATTAAATAAAGATTTTAAATCAAAACTTTAGAAGTCCCAAGCCCGTTGACTTTGTTTAGAAGTAAAAAACAGTATTCAGAAATAAAATAACTTTCCTTCAAACTGCAAAAAGTAATTACCTTCATTTCACTCAAGTCAAACACCAAAAATGTTGAGTGAAGGTACTGATCTAAAAAATAGAAACCCCAGACCTTAGTCCTCCTGGCAGATAAGCAAGAATTGTTCTGGGTTCCATGCAAAACAAGATAGCTTCTCTGGCTTTGGCAGATCAGTGCCCAAGGCGTGGTTCTTAAGTTTACTGCAAGCACAGAAGCTAAAGGCAGTCAGCATCAGGGGGTGAACATGGCAAAAGGCATGGACCTGGACAATTATTCTAACTCCTCCCCTATCCCATTGATAAGAAGGGTTGCTGAAACAGAATAGATCACTACTCTGAGGTTACAGGGAATTACATTGCCTTTTTCTACACAGGAAAGCCACAAATACATAGCTACAATGAGAAAAGCTGATAGACCATCATCATCAGATAAGTTACTTAAAAAAACCAAACATAAAAGAGGTCTGTGAAAGTCCATGGATTTTCAAAGTAAAGAAAACTGCAATACCCCCACATTATGTTAAAGCAAGAAACAATCAAGCACTCACTTTTTTATTTCCCGGAGGAGCATCCGAATAAGGATGGCCTGCAGTGGCTCAATCATTAATTTTCTCCACATATCAAGAGCTAGCTGTCAGGACACAACACAGGTTTATATCAATAAAAAGTACATTAAAAAAACCCTGAAAACCACTACACCAAACCTAGAACAATACCAAAGATGACACAATTCCCCATTCAGGATTTTAAAAATTCAGTTGCTACATAATCTCTTTCTCTGGTCAGGCAGTACCTGAATGGAGGCTTTCCAGCCTGCACTCTTCCTACACATCTAATAGAACTGATTCATTCCTTGGTTCCACTCCACCAAGTATTCTCAAACGCACATAAGGACCCCAAGCAAGTTGGTTACAAAGGCAGATTTTCAGAGTACACATAAACAAAACATCTGCACAGTAATACCTAAGTAACATACCTTTCTACCCAAAATGTCTGAATGTGCACAAACACCAGTATTTCTAACAATGATTGCAAAATAAGCCTCAGCTGACAAAAGAGAATTTCTCTTGGCCAATTTGTCAGAGGTCAGAGTCAAATGTACAGAATCCTTTCATCCAACACACAAAGAACATCTCCAAACTAAGATTTTTACAGCTTAAGCAAGGTCATTGGCAAGCTAAGATTTGGCTTCAAATGGAATTCAAAACAATTCACATTAGGGATAGGCCCCTCTATTCCTAATATTTCATTAGAAGAATCAGTCAAGTGGACTCAAATATCTCAAATTCTTAGGGGTGAAGTAGTTGCTGTCAACATATACCATTTTTAAAAATACAATTGCAATAGTTCAAATGAGCTTTTACACTTGAGTCAAAGTCAGATTTAAAGCCCAAAAGGGATAATGTGATCCCTTATAAACAGGGAATAACCACACAAATTAAACCCCCAAAAACACCTGCAAGGAAGTCGTAGACTGGGAAAAAATGAAACGGAGAAGTTCAGTAAGGACAGAGGGAATATTGCTTCTAAGAAAGCTTTTACACAGCTAACAGTTCATTAGCTTTAAAAGTTAAACTATCGATCAGGTATGTCTTAATTGGAAGCAGGTACATAGCTATCAGCTACCAATCTGACCCACTCTGTGAAATAAATCTTCCTTTTAAAGAGCAGACAAATGAACTTGTTCTGTCTGTCCCCGCTATTCAGCACCCATGCTGCAGTAGAGGGTTCAGAAGGTAAACCTGACACAACTGCCTCATAAGCAGGTTAAAGGAGAGGCAAAGGTTTACTTATAAATCCAAAGACAGATCATGTTTGGAAAGCAAAGTTGTCCTAGGAGTGATTTTCACTGTCTCGCCTTGTGGAGAGTAGATGGAGAACAGTTAAGACAACAGGAACTCATCCAGTACAGAATGAAAGAAGCCAGCTGAAAGAAGCCAGCTCTGGAGAGAGAGAGAGAAGAAGGATGNACACATTTTGTGACTATGAGGTGAAAAGAAACAAGCTCAGGTAGATCTATTCTGCAACGTGGTCTCTAGCATGGTCCTTCTCACATATAAGTTACCAGTGGGAAGCAGATTCAAGTCACCTATTGGAATTTTCTTGTCAAATAAACCATAGACAGATCAATCCAGCAACTTGATGTATTAGTTCAAGACTCCTCAAGTTTCTCCCTCTTGAGGCTAAGGACTGACCTTACTTCTCCAACTAGACTGGCAATACTGAACGTGTCAGTTTTCTCTGTTTTCTAGAATCTATCTCTGGGGGGAAAAACCCCAGAAGGCACATCTTAAATACCTCCTAGCTCAGGGCTCCCATAGAGCCATTGAAAACTCAGGAGTTTGAAATCAGTGATAGGAGCTCAACTCAGAAAAGCAGTCTCCTTCACCACACATTCATAACATACAGAGCGGGAAAAAGTAACCTCTTGCAAGCACTGGCAGACTATTTTTATTAACTGATCTCATCTTGTATGTTTCCTAGTACAACAATTACAGAATGTCTGGAACACTTGTGGGGATGAAGAACTGTTTGAAGCTGTGCCCGCACATCTCACACACGCACCTCCGCTCCCTGTTATACACCTCGGAAGAACCAAGCAAGAATGTACTTGTTTAAGATTACTGAAAAGCTCCCAAAGTTTCATTACCACAGAAGAGTGATGTTGAGGCAGAAACTTCAGTAAAAAGAGTGCAGTTCTGCTTCTAAAAATACTGGGCATTATTTCTGTAACTTCATGCTGAGACTGAAGAGAACTATATATAAAATTAACATGTTTGCCCTTGGGTAGATAAAGGCCAGATCACCTCAGTCATCTAAAAAGGCAGAAACAGTAATTCCTTCCATTCTAAAGTGATGAACAACTGAAATATTTTGACTTTTGCGAAAGCTCCTTGTACAATCCAAAGAATAAAAGATAGAATCCTACAGGAACCATAATGAAAGAGAAAATGCTTTCAAAACAAAGACTTGATAAACTTGCTGAGTGCCTTGTAGGTCAAGAAATGGAGCAATGAATTCACCAGAAACAGTGCTGCAATTTAATACATGAGTGTAGGACTCAAGTCTCTATTGCTTTTCAGGACAAAGGAGTGACTGCCATAAACCTAATCCTACACCAGTCATGATCAGATATTAACTTTACTGCCTTGAGATTCTCAAAAAAAGCTTTTACACTTTGTCACATCAAGAAATAGAAGCCTAAAAAGTAATGTTTCAAGGGCTTGCCTAAAACAAAAGTATACTGTTTCTTCAACAGCAGATAGTTTCCTAGTAGCAGCATCACTTAAGAATCTAAAGTTTGTTTGCAAAGAGGTTCTTTATCACATTTTAAACTCAAGTTCTCCAACAGCTTTCATATTTGCTTTTTTCCCCTGCCAGGTCACTCTATTTTTCCACACCAAAACTGTAATTTCATCTTACAAAGGGGACAGTGCTTACACCTTTTACAATATTTCTGTGACATAAAAAAACGTGAAAATTTCAAAGGACAAAGCTGAACTCATAGCACTTCTGAATACAGTTTATATCCAATCCCACTTTCAGAGATACCTACCTCTCCAATTTCCATCAAAGGTTCATTCATATCCACCCCTCCATAACCATACTGAAGATCAGCTTCAGTCAGTTTGTTCTTCTTAATAAACTGTGTGTTGAGGTACCTGTAGAAATAAAAATATTCTAATCAAAACAGGCAAAAAGTTTGGGCCTTTTAAATTAAATTTAGAATTGTGGAATGTCTTCCACATCACAAAATATAACCCCCTTTAACCAATGCCATTGCTATTTGTAGAAAAATGCTACAATACAAATTACTTCAATTTAAATGAACTTACACCACATTCAAACAGTAGTGTTAGTAACTGAGAGGTCAAACAGGAGCCTGAAATATACTGTCAGCATTTCCTTGGTGAGCAATATACTTGTGTAAGAATCCAGCCTTTCAATACACACTGCTATGTTACTCATATGTACATGTATGTGCAAAATAACTGCTAAATTCACAGATTAGTATTAGAGTGATAGTAGCTTATTTTAATGTTAGAAAAACACTCCTACTATCAGATATTTTTAAGCTAAAAGTATTTTCTTCTACCTGTACTGTTTATTCTTTTGTGTTTCTCTCAGACTGGAGCACAGAAGTACTGCTAATTTTAACAGCGCAAACTTCTGTCACTTATGATCCCTTACTCAGGTCATGGTTACTAGCTAACAGCCAGATTACAAATTTTAAAGAGAAGACCTTGCAGAAATTATTCTAATTAACAGTTATAAAGAAGAAATGTTATAAATGCTATTTTTTAATTCAGTATTTACTACTGTATGCACAGTTTTTTTAAAGAACACAAAATGGATTCTGTACAAGACCCGCTAAAACATCCTTCTTGATTCTCAGTATTCCCATAAAACAAATATTGTAACGTTTTTAAACTGAACCATTCTCCTTTTCTTTCCCAGATAACTGGGAAAAAAAATTTCATATATTTCATAACTCCCCTTATAATATTTCTTATTTTAGAAATGCCTAAATGAGGCAACTGAGAATGTTTTCTTACTTTCTGATCTAATCAGAAGTTTTGAGATGCCCAGTTTCAGACACTGAAAAGAGCCAAATTACTGAAGCACTTTAAGAGATTCAGGCTTCAGAGGCTGCACCAGACTAGAGATGTCTGAACACTCTCGACATGAAGGCAAAAGCCAAGCAAAGGAGCAAAGGAGGAACACACTGTGAAATCCTGTGAACTTGAAAGAATTTAGGACACCACAGAGTCCAAAGAAGGAAGACTTGTCATAGTGCACTGATGATAAACCGGAGTACAGTGGCCTGAGCTACTTTCAGACTCTTACAGAGTACTGTGAACCCCAGTGCTCCCATCGATACCAACCATGAACTGTAAATGCAGATGTCTCTAGGAGGCTACAGGCTCTCCATGTCATATAAAACCCTTGAGGACATCAGGAACAGCTGGAACACCAGCAGTAAGCAGGCATCCTCCTTGGTGGCACATGGGGAAAGCTGCCAATCTGCTTTTTCTCATTAAACTTGCTAGAGAGGAAAGCCCCATGCTCCCTTCACTCACCCCCTCTCTCTTCCACCAGTACATACAGAAAGAGGACTAAGAGTAGCATGTAAGACTAAAAATTGCTATACCTTGATATGCTGGTATTACAAATATTTTAAAGACAAAATGGAACAAAGCAAAAGCTGCACCATATGTGTTTAGTTTTCAGGATTTTATTATAAGCAATTGTAATGCTTCTTTTTTCTCCCCTTTAAATGACTTAATTTCAATTTGCTGAATAAGAAAACCCTCCAATTACTTGAAATAAAAGTATGCAGACAAGATTTTTTAAAAGTACCTATGACACCAGTTACAGCACCAAGACACTGTTACGGCCTAATGTCCAGCATTGTTTTTATCTATTATTTTTATCAAGAGAACTAACAAAAACAACAACTGAAGAAGTTTCAGTGTTCCTTATTCCATCAGTTTTATCACCTTGGTTTCGTCACGCACATATGGGATTTTACTTTTCAAACAGAATCCAGATTTGTTTTCCTACCAAAATGCACCAAGAAGGGTGGGTGAAAAAACGCAAACCAAAATCAACACTGAAGAAAGAAAATATTTAACTCATTTGCCAATTAAGTGATTGATCTCACATTTTATGAATTTTGCTCAAAAGCGTCTCACATTTTAGTAGTGTTTCAAATACCGCCTATCAGATTAGAAGCAGAGATGCAAGCCTTATTAAATTTTAAGGGAATCTATTTTAAAATAACTTTCAGATTACTAGCTGTAGACATTAATTTAATTGCTGGAAGAATTATATCTGAGAGCACACAAGGTACAACAGAGTCAACTAAATTATGGTACTTTTCTGAGTGCAGGCATGCAAGTAAGAAAAGAACTCCAACAGCTTTATAAGAAGCAGAATATCTTCTTATGGTATTCACAAGTACTTTCACCCAAAATATTCTCTCAAAAAACAAAACAGTGACATAATGACATTCAGTTAATGAAGTGCTTCCAATGCATGAAAGTCATCATGATTCTACAGCTCAAGCACTGAATTATTTCTTGTCTTCATGTGTGGTCTTCTACTTCCCATTACAATGTATGTTTTATTATTGAAGAGAAAAATTATTCTTTCACAAAGTCACACCCTTTAGAGACTTTTAAAAGACAGTATATGAAGAAATTCAGAATTTCAACACAAAGAATGAAGTTACAACTTTGAGGTGAAAATACTTCTAAAAGAACACCCTAACAAGTAAATTTTCTGGACCAAAACACAATATACAAAGGAGGAAAAAGAGTTAGGACAGGCAAGTTGGTGTGAAATGTGAGCTTATGTAAATGTACAGATTGGTTTATATACATAGTATCTGTCAGGGAAATAAATGACCTCACTTGTTTAAAAATAAAACAAAAAATTAAGTTCCACCATGGGAGAAGTATTTTAATTTGTTTGTTTTCTGAGAGCACACAAGCTCTCAGAAAAACCATCACACAAAGCAGAATCAGTGAGATGCATACACATTACATGGTTGTTGGGTTTTTTCCTCTATCAAGTCTCCAGTTAAGTCAGACACATTATGGAACTAAAGTTTGCAAGCTCAGGATAGACTCCATCACATCTGCTCCCAGTGTGATAGTGAAAATTTAATGGAGCCTACAAGATCACACATACATCTCCTAACTTACTAGTGAAGGTCCTGAAATCCTTTGTAAATCCGCACATCATGCCATCAGTTAAGTACAACAGCAAGTGCCTCTTAAATTACATTTACCTACTGGGTATCACAAGCATAATAGACACCATAATGTTCAACCTACAGTCCCAGCGGGATTAAAATCCAAATCCTAGTAAATCTAAAGCCATATCAATACAGTTATAATTTTAGCAACTCAGAAATGGGTAATTTTTCTATGCTCAAGCTATCATTATTAGCAATGAAATACATTCACAACTCAGGAAAGAGCAGAATTATAAAAATAAAAGGGTTACTTGTGTTTTTATTTATAGATTTGGCTGTAATCTACTGAAAAAAAAAAAGAAGATAGTAAAATTTATTGCCTGCATACAAACGATTAGTTTCTTAAGTTCTCAGAAAAGGAGTGAGAAGTTTTCACTCCCTCCCCAATCCCTGCAGCTCAAACCTGAAAATAAAGGACCCAAAGAGCACATTGCCTTGTCTGGAAGGCCCCTCTAGAAGGGAGAACTGTGGTTCTGCCAAGGTATGTGGCAAAGCTTTGAATCAAACAATGCTGGTTCAACTGCATACTGCAGCCCAGTGCCACCCTTGAGAACCACTAGAATTATGAGCTTGTACACTGCAGGGTTGATGAGCACCAACACATTTGGCATTGCAACATCATAGTGGAATACAATAGTAATGAAAGAACTTTAGGAACCATCTTGGATACTTACCTGTTGAGGCATTATTCCTTCTTTCTCGTGTTCTGCTACCATAACTATATTCTCTCCAAAACTAACCTGAGGCATATTCATCTATTGCTCTCTTTAATCAACACTCTTCAACTTAACCTGCAGATCATTTTAATAATTTCAAAGGTTTAACAACTCTTTTGCAAAGCTTACCTGTATAAACAGTCCATATAGTCTGCCCCTTTGCTATACTCTTCCCAGTATCTGTGATACATAACCAGTACTTGTTCTTCAGCTTCCAGAACTCTCTGTGAAGGCACACACCCCCCCACACACTAGAATTAGTATGAAAATAGCACACATGCTTAGTAAGTTATCATGGAATTATCATTTTGGAATAGCATTTGCATATTCAGAATTGTGGCAATGACCAAAAAGCTAATTTAACATCTTAATACTACCAAGTTTTGGTAAGCCAGTCACAACACCTGGACTTGCTTTATTTTGCATTTAAAAATAGCAATCTCTCTAGTGTATTATTTTCTATTGATCTTTTCAGAAGTACCTGCTTGAATAAGCCTGGTTCATATTCTCACATCATACTGGTGGGATAACTCACTGAACCATTCTCTCACTGACACAGATCAGTTTTATATTCACACAGCCACATGCACTGCACACTGGAGAAATTGACCAACTATAACCATTTAAAACCACTATGCCTTACTGGGTGGACAAGTCCTTAGACTTACCAAGAATCACAGAATAAAACACGTTTAACAAAGCACAGATACATATAAATATAAAACACATTTAAGTTTTTCAAATCTAGGCCAAAATCTTTTGAAATTTAAGCAAATCATCATCTAAAAAGCCACTGAACATCTCAAAAGATTTATACTTCAGAGAAGTGAGTTCAACAATTTAAACTAACTAGTATGACTTGTGAAGTGGGATGAGATCCTAGGAATTTAACTTTAATTCTCTCTAGAGTTTGTATTTTAAAATCTGGCTCAAGCAGTAAAGAAGCCTATGCAAAAAATCCAAAAAAAGGTAAAAACAGTATGAAAGAGGAAAGCTGGTAGACAAAACAGAATCAAGAATGCTTTCCTCTGCATACTACAAAGGTTTTGCAACATTATTTCAGAGACAAGTGGTGGATAGCCAATTTAAAAAATAGATGTATGCTTTCCACTACTTCCCACAGCTTCTACTGCGCTGGCACCTGCCTGATTATTTTAAGTGAGCTCATTCAGCTCACTAAATAAATGAGGAAGAACTTATTTGGCAGAGTTCTCTGCTAGTTTAGTGAACTGATTTAGTATATCAGAGTGCCAGAATTACCCTCTCTGTTACCAGTAGAACTGCCCATTAAGACACCCAGCCTATCTTGTCAAATACTCAGGTACCTAAGCATGAAGCCATTTAGCAGCACTATCCAGAATTGGCAATGCTTTACCAGCTATAAAGACACTAAAGACAGGTAGACATCTTATTTAAATCTACGTCTCTTTTTACTGATATAGGAGGCACCATTCATCTGTCCTATCTATCAAACACGATGAATCACAATTCTGATGAAATTTGCTGTCTTAGCTGAGGAAACAGAAATTAACTCACAGCTATATAGATATAACAATACTGTTATTTGTCATAATAAATAATTTGCCATTATTTCCTCCCCTCCCAAGCATTTGTGTTATTTCCCACATATTTCAGATGGTTTTGGTTTGTTTTTTTAATAGAGTATATACAATCCGTTTCCAAGACTCTGGAGTAGATATTTTTCTGCTGAAACAGAAGGCTAATGACAAACTACAGTACATTTACAAAATGAAGACGTTTCTCTAACTTGTTTGATTACAGGCATTCAACAGAAAAGAAAGAACCTGCTTTTCAAGCCAATGAATATATTGCATAAACCATAACTGTTGGCTTAGAAAGAAAATTATTTATTTTGTTTTGCATATCGACAGATATCTACAATATCTGCCTACACTGTTGTGTGATACGTGTTACGTATTTCATATATACAAATACTGTGTCTCTGCAACTCTGTAATCTGTGACTTAAGTCTCATAAAAACCTGCAAAAAGTCAAAAGAAGGACAAAGAACACCTACATGGACATCAGTAACTGTACAGGTTACCTTGTGCAAATGGCGTACGTGATTCTCCAAAAAAATTTTAGTCTCAGTATAAAGTCTCTCTCCAAGAGGTTCGGGATAGGCCACACACAAAGCATAAATGTCTCTGGGCTCAAAGTCAAGGTTTGTATTGAAGTGTGAAAACATATCAACAAAGTTTATGATTTACAGAACCCTTTCTTCCCCACACAAGAAGTTTAGGTTTTGGGGTCTTTTTTACATTCAAGTAAAAAAGATAAAATGGATCATTTTCTGAAGTTAGAGTAAGTATTGGCTTGTACAGAATCCAAGTTTACAGCACCGATATTAAATTTTAAATAGTGGATTCTGAGGGAATGTTAGAGCTAAGATCTTGAAACTTCTGATAGCCCCGTACTGATGTGGCTTCTACCCTTTATTCGCTGTTTATAAATAATATACAATAATCTCAGAGTGAAAAAGCAGCTTTCATGCACCATTCTTCCGTATTTGCAGCCAACATGAACTAAACTCTTCTCATATAATGGAAAGAAGTACTAATTAGGTTAAGAACGTGATTAGCCAAGTACAGAGCAGAGCAAACACACGGTGAAGCCGGCTCAGAGTTTTCCTTCCTGGAGTCCAAAATGACTCACTATCCCTGCATTTTGCCCTCAACTCCACAGGTAAAACAATTTCAGGGATCACTGAAAATTAAATAATCACAATGGTGGTGTGGATAAAAAAAAAGTTTGTATTCTTTTAAACCGTTATTATAATTTCAGTAATCCTGTTTAGATCACAGCCACACAAAACAGTTGTACTTGCTAACTTAAACGGGCAGCAGCAAACTGTTAAACCACCCTTACGGTGACTTTGTTCCTAAACTACCTTGCAGAGCTACACCTTTGGTTTGTATCAAGATTTAAGATTAAGAGTAACTTGAGGAAGAGAAGTTATGACTAAGAACTTTGCTTTCAGAAAAGTCAAGCAAGGATTAGGTCAAGCTTCACATGAACAACTGTGGAAAGCAAACTAGTTCTGCAAAAATTACTTTAAAACATTATGCTTAACCACTAAGCCTCGGCACTTTATAAAGCCAGCAATGGTAGAAATCAATGATTTAGTATATCACTTAAATTAAGGGAAGACACAAGATCTGCTTTCCTCTAGTCTACCCTAAAAACACATGCTTGTGCAAAAGGAGGTAGAAGACACAGACAGTTGAAGAGTCACCTGCTTAATCTACAGAACAGTGTCAAGCTCTCATCACACAGCTTGTCCAAATGCATGTTTCATTTTTTATATGGAATTACTACTCAAAACAAAGATTCTGATGCAGGAGAACTAATTAGGAAAAAACTCTTGATCTGGCAACTGGAATCTCAGAGAGCCCAATGAGAATCTAATCTCGAGTACAGTTATTTCATTCATATAGATCATCTTTATTAGAATTCTCCTCAGAACAGCAAGAAGCATCAAATGGAAACACGGAGAAACAAAACAGGCAACATTCATTGTCTTGTAACAGTAGCTACCATTGCACTACAGCAGCTTGTAAAGTTATGACAAATAAAATAACAAAACAAACTTAAATAGTGAAGAATGAAAGATTCTATTAAAGAGATTGTAAATAGTAATTGATTTTTACACTTTCCCCTCTGCAACAAATTTTCTCAGTCTAAGGATCGTGAGTAGCCAAATGCATCCTCAGGATAATTCAAACCACAAGCTTCTTCACTATGCAAACATATTTTTGAGAAACTAAACTCAGAACTAGAAATCTTCATAAGCTACTCACAAGCAAAGGGGACATAACTCTTTTCTCTTTAGATCCACAACTACCTTATCTGAATCACCAAAACTATTACAGATCTCTACTACAAGAACAACTTACAACAAATTTAGAGGAAAGAGGCAGTCTTCACCACAGCAGCACAAGAAAATAGCAACAGTAGTTTATTTGATGAAAGCAGCAAACAAATATCTCTGAATTTATCTTGTAAACAAGCTTCTTAGTTTTAATAACCCTGTTTAAGACTAAAAATGAAAATGCACATCTTCCAAACATGCTTTTCCTTATTCTAGAGAACAAATTTTCTTATAAATGAAGAAAGCTGAATTAAGTATTCTTCCTTAACATATGCCACTGCGTTTAGTATCAGCAGGTACGCAGACAAAGAGCTTAAGCACAGAAGCACTTGAGCAGGCAGCTCACCCTCCTGTATCAACCAAATACTATTTGCTGGATACCAAGTTTCTCTGGAATGCTACAAAAGAAAAGCTATCATGAGACTGAAATACAAAACTGCTGACTGTAGCAAAACTGCTCTTTCTTGCTCAATCCGTACTTGTTTCTTTATCCATTTTATCTTTGAGTCCAGAATCCAAATTTAAGTGTCATATTCAAAATGTTGTGACCCTCTTAACAAAAAAATAATCTCTATGGGGAAATGAATCACTAATCATCACTGGTATTTTACTCCATAAACTTAGAACACATTTCTCTTGTGCTGCTGTCCCTTAGAAGAACAGGAAGAAGCCTTTACTGTTCAATAATTCATCTTTAATGGTGAAAGCCATCCGGCCTTCCAGTTCAGCATGCAGTTTTGCAGGGTAAGAAAGGCCAGAGGAAGCTGCAGCCAAACTGTTGCCTAGGGGCCTCCACTCTGTATTGAGAACAAGATCAAAACTCTTCTGTGATTTAGGTGCTTTGGTATTTGCTATTTGAGGGGCATCACCCAGTAATGGGAAACCAAAGCACTTCCAAACTCAGAAGGAACAACAACAAAATTACTATCAACCAGAAAATACCATATCCAAGGCTATACAAGCTCACAAACATTGTCCTCAGGGTTAAAAAAGCATGCAGTTAAGACTTCTCTAGGAGACCAATGTAAGGTTTGGGAAAATTTCTATTCATCAATCTTCTGTAACAGAACCAAAATTTGCAGAGGATTTGAGGACTCAGTCAGAAAGAATCACGACCATAAAAACTTTACTTACTCTTCCTTCTCTTTGGGCCAGTTGTTCTTAAAGATACATGTTTAAGTTTCTGGTTCATGAAAGGATCCTTGTAAAACAGTTCATTAGAGGAATGAGAATAAACATGGAGAAAAAATGCGGAAAAAAAGCAGATGGCCATGCTGCATACTTTTAAAATAATTCTGTTTGAAGTACAGCTACCCCTGGGTACTGTTCATCTTACTGGGTGGAAAACCAAAGACAACAACAGGAAGAGCCTGATGTCCCACCTGTTCAAAAAAGTTCTAGGTAAAAGGCAGTTACCAAAGTACAGATGAACTACCTACCACTCTCTAACCAAGCCTTAACTTAAAAAGCACTCCCATGCTTACTGAACAGTTAACAACAAAGTCTTGAAAGTGATACAACGTATTCACAGTAACACCTCCAACAGAGACATAACTGTCACTCATTTACCAGACAACGAAACAAGTTCATACACATTTCTTTCTGCAGAGAATCTTAAAAGGAAATCTGAAGGTCAAAGGTGGCTCAGGATGACTCACAGTTTAAATAAAGTGACATATGGTCTTTCAAGTGATCTTTTCCAGAAGATTTTACCTCTTACACCATTGTGGTTCCCAGATCATTGACATTCTAGCATTTCAAGAATGAGATAAAAGGTTTATTTAAAGACAAGCCATGTTTAACAATAAAATTACCATGAGTTACAAAGGAAACACTATATTCAAGACAAACAAGTTCTGGGGGACTAGTGGGGCAAAAATCAGTTCTAGAAGTGGAATATGCACAGTACAAGCCTGTCATCCCTAAAACACTATTAGCCTCCATAGTCCATTGGATCTCAGCTGCCTCAAACAGCACAAGGGAAAGCTAACACTTCTTAGAATACACTGCTGCAGATTAAAACTGTCATTCTTTGCTGTATCTTATCCTTCGTTTCTACATCACTGTACAGTGCTGCCGACTATACAGTACAGAGACCAACTGGTACTACAATCAATGAAATAACCTCTATGAGTTTTATTAAAACAGTTCAAATAATCTGCTACCTCTTTATTGTGTTGATTAAGCAATAAGAAAAATAGAGTTAATACAACATTTCCTTTAAAATCTCCGTAGATGTTTAAAAACATTACTCCAATTAAATTAAAGAGAGAATAAAAAGTTAATACAGAAGAAGACATTTTTAAAATGCCAAACATTTTTTTTGGAAAATACCATTAACACTTTAGTCTTTTTTATATATAAAACCTGGAAAACATTTTCATTCCAGCTGAATAGAACTACCAGTTCCACCAAGTTATTGAATACTCATTGAGCAGTTTGTGTTAAAACAAGGAGTTTGGTTACAGGAAGAAGTAGTACTTAACAACCAACATTCAAGATGGAAGTTACAAGTCACACGAACTCCTTGGGCCATTCAGCCACAGATAATAAGCCAAAAGGCTCATGCCTGTGCCAAATCAGGCACTAATAGTGCCACTTTCCAAGGAATATAATTAAGAGATGATAGTAAGTAAGGTCTTAAGAATTACATGCCAAATGATTATTCCAAGACTGCTTCCTGAGTCTGCTATTCACAAGCAATCCTTTTCTGATGTTCAATCAACTGGAGTAAATCCCAAAAGAAGATCAACAGCAGACTTATGTGCAAGGTCTCCACATAAGAAGTTCTAAGCGAAACAGTGTGACAAGAGGAATCAATACAATATCTCATTCAACAATTATTATTCTACACTTAAATCTATTTTAGATGTCCTTGTTTAAATGTTTAGAGTTTTAAGCTACAGAATTTAACCACTTGTTGAAGACTGAATTATGTAATCCTCAAAAACTCCTTAGAAAGAATGACTGCAGCATAACTTCTCAGCATGTAAGTGCCCACCTCATTAATTCAAAAAGTTTGAAAATTCTGGAGTCACTTGACTTCAGTACAAGGTGGCAAGTCATGCCCCCAGAAATTAATTACAAAATTTTAAAGTGAAAAAGCTCTTAAAGATTATTACACCACAAAAAGGCTCCACAAGAACTATGAGCTATGTACATACATGCACACACTCGAAACACAGGCATGTGGGAAAGCAATTCTGAGAAATGGTAACATGTTCAGAACAAGATGAGGCTTCAGAGTCAAGCTGCTGCACACAGAATAAGTTTATGTTGGAAAAACCTATGTATAAGGATCTTCTCAGGTGCTTCTTTTTTCACCCACAAGAATTAACAAATCAATAAATAAGTCTAAATGATTCTTCCCCCTCGTAAAGAAACCTGCAGAACAGGTGCAAAGCCTCGTTAAAGGCTCCAATTATTCACCATAGCTAATTAATTCCTCGACACAGGGCACAGTATAAATGGTTAGAACAGTTATACTTCTTTTAAAAGCAGTTCACTGAAACTTAAATCTTGTAAAATACTACAAGTCCATTTTACATGTAAAACACAAACCTTTTCACTACAACAATGTATGTACAGCTGTGACTTGAGCAGCAAGACCATAAGAATGCAGAACGAGTAGTTACTTTTAAACATAGCTTAACTGTCAGGAGTAATGAGGCAATTACAGTGGAGGGAAAGGAAGAAGGCTTTTTAATAAACCCTCGCTGTAGAAACGTCTAGTATGGTAGTTATCAGTACAGTGAGAAATGCAAAGAAGAGGGAGAAATCTTTACACAGAACAACCTCATCATCTCCCACATCCTGAATTTAAAGATGTGCACTCTCTGTCCTGGGTATTTCCCCTGCTACACACAAACATTTAAACAAGCAAGAAAACCTCATTGTCAGAATAGGGGACACTCAATGGACACTCTTACAATACCTGTAAGTACAGCTTTAGCATAAGCTAAGTATTAGAGCTACCGAAAGTGACTAGAACTGAGAACAGTTTACTCTTTATCAGCATGGTGATTTTCACATAGAATACTTCCCAAATGTGCAGAATTTCCCATCCCTTTCAACTTATTCACCGTCTTAATAACAGGTACAGGCTAATAACCAAGATCAAGATCACTGAAATTGTTATGTAACACAGGTTTACTCTGTGCTAAACACATCACACAAACACATTAAGTCAGATTTTTCACGTAAAGGATACGAGAAGCGATCATTCCACGTTGCTCTTTCAACATAATCCAACATAACAACAGCTTTAATCGTTGTTAGAAGTTTGTTCCATGTTTCATCAAAGTCAACTACTCGTGGTTTCAAGGACATTGTGGGGCTTTAGTGTTAATCTGTAGAAGAATTAAACATATCAGGCAACATTGCACAACCATTAAAAAAATATACATTTCCTTTCAATTTTTCAATTTAAACTTTGTACACTGTTGCACCACTACGATAGAGCAACACAAAGAACATCCACCCCCACCAAAATAGAGCTCACAATCCCTCATTTTTAATGCTATGGAATGGAACATGAATGTTGCATGAGTAGCCTACAACTTAACATCTATTAATCTAACACCATCATGCTTTGTGAAGTTCAGTATCTCACCAAGCAGTTCATTTAACAGTGTCATATGAAGAAAACAACTTTCCTGTAAATTTTGATTTGTTCACTTTTATTCAAAGACTGTTTCAACTATATCTAAGAATATTTGGGGTAAGAACACAATAAACAATTATCAGAAATTCCTACTGTCAGTTTGTAGCCTATGTTCACCTCAGGCTTTCATGAGACATTTTTGGTGTTACATTTGAAAAGCCACAAAACCCGAAAGCTTTGATCAGGATGTGAAAAAGAAAACACAGGGCAATACGCAGAGCTTGTGCAGCTTGCTGCACTATGCAATAGGACAAACACTGAAATCTTTCAAGTAAGGCATGGCTTGAAAATACAGAAGCTGTGTTCGTAATTTCATATCAAAAATACTGGAAGAGATTTATTGCAAAAAAAACCACCCAAAATTAAATTATCTAAATAAAACTAGGGAAAAAGAGAGGTGATTTAAAAAAAGAGGCAACTGTGAAGGCCTCTTCTTTGTTTCCACTAGTCTCTGTCCTATGCACCTAATCTAGAAAGGACCTGATGTGTGACATTCCATGCACAAAGCAAGTCTAGTTCCTGCTCAGAAACGTGGCATTGTAAGACTACAATAAAATGTGGAAAGAATACTTCTATTTCCATTTCAAATAGACGGACAAGTGACTCTTGTCTTTCCAAATTTTCAAGGTCATAAGGGAAAGCAGAATGCTAGTGAAAGATTTTTGAGCACAAGAGGCAGACCTCTGTAAGGGAAAGAATCAAATGTCATGCTAAAAAACTATTTAGCAACCAGCTTACTATCTTAACCACTGCTGGCTCTACGGGATACATTACTTCTCAGCTTAAGAAGAAAGCAATAAAATCAGAGGCAACTTTCAGCATGCACGCATGCAACCCACCCCCCTCACTAACTAACCAAGTTCCTCAACTGCCTCTAAATGTTGTGATATTTGTAACATGGTTATTAATTCAATCCATATATGTTGGCAGGAGCTTACACAGAAAAACCAGTAAGAAGTGACAAAACAAAGATCCATCAAAGAAAGTAAGTTGAAAAACACAGTGATGTATGCTTCACGGAAACATGAATCTCAGCAGAGGCAGACAACAGCTCACTTCCAGGAAGGGAAGGGGGGAAGTGGTAATCTTCAAAAAGCTCTAACACCCCTCTTCTGGAAAACACGAGAGCATTTCCAGCTGTCCCCAAGAAAAAAACAATCATGGTCCACAAAAGACATTAGGAATCATAACAAGTGCTTGTGGTAATGAAGCTCTACTTGTGCTATATTATAGGTCGCTGTCTTGGAAACACACATGGTACATCCAAGGTAAAAGAGCTCTTTCCTCAAAGACAAGCACAACCGAGGGAAAGAAGGAAGGGTGAAGACAAAGTCCTCCCCACAGTACATCCCATCGTCATGAATTAGCAACACTGCGATCAGGATGATTAAAACCCAATAATACGTAAAGCATCCACATAGTCATCTAAGTATTCTGGAGTCAAAGAGTTTAAGATAACTGTTATTTGACATTTTCTTAAACTTTCATGGCAATATGAATTTAAATGTGTTTTACAGACATTTTAACAAATATGGTGTAACTTTTACTGTAAGACACTGGGCTTTTTGGTGTATGTTGTGCTCCAGTGTCAGCAATGCACAAGCTAAGCAACTTCGATTATTAAATGTCTTGTATTGATCATGGTAAGAACTATAGCAGGGCAGAATATCTACCTAAGGGTTTAGACTATTCAGGGGGTTGGAAGCCATACCTGTTTGATAAGCCCTAAGGTACACAGATGTTATTGAAACATATTAACGCAGGAGGATAATGAAAGGATGCCGCTTCCATCGCCTCATTCTTTAAAACATACCGCCGTCATACTGCATATATTTGTTCACGCAAATAAACATAGCGTTCTGTCCAGCATCAAAGAACTCCCCAAATTTCCAACCTATTTAACCATCTCGATAAGCAGCATTACAAGCCCGTGGTGGGTGCACAGCCACGGGCAGGAGCACTCGCGTCAAACAGGTGACCAGTGCTGCCCGCCCCCACCCCGTGCCCCGCTCCCCACC
>VWZT01015849.1:155879-166925 GCA_013397055.1 Pachycephala philippinensis
TTTGGGTCGCGCCCGCCCTGTACGGCGAGCGCGGGAGGCCGCCCTTCCCAGCGGCGGGGCGGTCCCCGCGCACGCGCCCCTCCACCTCCATGGCGGGACCGTTCCCGTCCCGCGCGTTCCCGACGTGGAGCCGCGGAGAGCGGGCGGGAGGCGGCGGGACGGGGGCTGGAACGGGCCTGTCTCCGGGGCGCGGCGNCGTTACCTCAGAAGGTGGAAGTGTCCCCGTCCCGCCGCCGGCCCCCAGCAGGGAATTTCCCCAGCTTCCAGCACCCTGCTCCGGTGCGGGAGCCCCGGGCAGTGCCCCGGCCCCGGCTGCCTCGGCAGAGCGCCCGCCGTCCCCCTGGGGGCCTTGGCGGAAAGGGGCAACACAAAGTTGTTTAATGGCAGTAACAAAGTAGGGTCGCTGTGGAGACGAAGTAGCCGAACGTGCTCACGTGCCCTGGGCGCCAGTGCGCGCTGTGGGAGCCCTTGGGCTTCGCATCGTCCTGCGGACACCGTCTGCTGCTCAGAGCGCTCGCAACTGAAGAGATGAGTGCGTTTTCAAAAAAGCTTTTAAAAAGGCATTCATTTAGAGCATATAGTGCAACTCTCCGTAGGAGTCAATAGTCTCTGGAAAACAGACATTTATTTCTGAAAAACCTCTATTGTTCAAACTACTCAAAACTCATGTCAAAATAATTGCTTTCCCTGTTTTCAAATCAAGCCCTTGCCCATTTCATTTCCAGTGCTTGCAGCTTTATCATTAAGCCTTAATGCTTTCATTTGTGTTCTCTTTTAAAATTATGTTTATTAGCTCGTTTTAGACATTTTAAACACCATATCAATTTTCCCTATTTTCACCCCAAACCCCTTTATTTTTCTATTCTGCTGGTTTAAAGCTCTTCTGTTTGCTGGAGGGGATGTAGGTTGTAACTTTAAGCTTTTGGTTGCTTGTTATTTTCTGCAAGTATTGGATTGTATTTGTGGCACTTTCTCCTTGTAGGACTGAAGACTCTTTTTACTGGTAGCATTAGCCACAAGCTTGTGAGTTAAATGTTTAGAAATTAAAATACATGCTGGCACAATTTAATTATGCTATTTAACCATGCTATGTGAATGTATTAATTGTACAAGATCAGATATCACAAGTTAGATGGCCGTTAATGAAAAACATCCTTATCTATACAGTACCCAAACATTACACACAACATATTTTCTAAATTTCTGTTATATAAGGAAGTTTAGTCCTGAGTTAGCTGTTATAAGCTGGAAACAAAAGAAGGGTGGTATTTTCAAAACTAATAATTTATGGTGTTCAGCATGGGAGAATCATGCATTAATGTTCTGAAATTATGAATACTCACAATGAGCACAGACTTTAATTAGGTACCAAATCCTCAACTATTCTGCACACTCTGTTCTAGAAGGCTGCAGTTGAGGAAGCACAATTAGGGAGTCACAATTAAGAGGAAGAACGTGAACATTCGTTACTGCTTTTATGTAAGGTATTTAAAAATTTTTCTTGGATTTAAATGTATTTAGGAAATAACAATTCCTACCTAAGTCACAAAACTTTAAAATCTAGATATCCTTTTCATCAACTTTCTTTGTCAATGGTGGCTAGAGAATTACCACCTGAAAATACAGAATGGGGTATTGCAGGAGTCTGAGATGAGCAAGTTGTGAGCATTACTGTGTGTGTTGCTAAGGTCATCTTGCCACTCTCACAGGGCTACCTGCATTTCCAAAAGAACAAAGGTTCTCATACAGTTTCTTAAGAAATAAAGATAACGTATCTGCCAAGAGCAAGACTAAAACTTGTGCGTATGCACCAATGCTTTATGTGAGTGGATACACGATTTATGCATCCGTGAGTTCAGTTCAGTGTTAGCTCTGTGGTGGGGCTGCTCCTACCTGCTGAGGCCCAGATGTTGATCATCTGAATTACCCTGCTGTGCAGACGTGCCCAAGACAGCCAGCGAAGAAAGTTGCCATTTGGCAAAGCGTGACCAATTAATGGTGTCCTCAGCTACCTTAGTCATGTCTTGATGCATTCCTTGATGACAGCAGATGTGCATGCCTGCTTTAAATCCTCCTTGACCAAGGCTTAGTGTTCTTTCAGCAGTTGTACATAGCAGAGACACAGATGGGGGACAGATGGAAATTCTGGAAGTTTTTGTAGGATGGTCCTATGGAGAACTCAACTTCTTCCCAATAAATTCTTATCAGTTCTTTATATATTGTTGATTACAGTAGGGAGTGACACAGGTTATTTTCTACTATATGCATATGCCACCTTAAAACATTGCCACCACGTATACAAATTTATGTTTCTTCGATTACATCTGCTATCAAGTCTGCTCACTGCCCTAACCGCTATTGCAGTATTTCCTGAGTTCCCCCTGTTGTTTTTATGCATTTGTTTTCTCTCACCTGATACTTCTGTTTCTCTGTCTGTTTGCATTTACTTGTTTTCTTTTCTCTTATGTAATTAATTCTTTTGGAAGGAGTTGTCTATTTTGTTTATGTTTATGCTACATGTAACACTGTATTATTCTGGTACTGAACTAGGAATTTCACAGCCCTATGATAAAACAAACACTATATTAAATGTGCCACTGTAACACCTACTGCTTTATTTAAAAGCTGTTTTAGACTACAGTCTGAACTGACAGTGAATAGTCCACATTCCCTATCACCACCATTTAATTTGCAAATGCCTTCCATGTTACTATCTGCTCTTCTTGTCTTTGATTTAAAACCCTATTTTTAGAGTAACATACTCCTTAGCCTTTTTCGTGTAGAAAATTAGAATATTGACTGGATTATTTATGTTATATTCATGTTATATTCAATTTTTACTAGACGAGTTAATCTGCATTATTGATGCAGGTAGTAATATTAATTTTTTAAATAATGTTTTGCTTTTAAAAACAAGATAAATGAAAGCAGGAATGGACCTTTATTTCATTATAGATATTTTTAATATAGACTTTTATTGTGGGTATTGGTCTTTCATGTGGTAATGTGCAAAATATATGTATCAACTGAAAAAATCTTTTGTGATTATAAAAATACACAGCAATAAAGTATTATTCTTTTAGCTTTCTTTTTTTTTTTTTTGTTAGTTTATGAAGCATTTTAAATGTGTGATTATTAAATCTGCTTAAACCCCTTTAATTTTCAGTAAGAAGCAGATGCTCATTGCACTCCTGGCCACAAGATGGCAGCGCTGAATAGATAAAACATAGCAGTTCAAGAGTTTAAACTTGCACAACCTACAATAAGACTAACAAAACCCACACGTTTTTGTCCGTGAAATAGGAAAAGAAACAAAAGTTGAGCTCTCCCAAACAACATTTATTAGTTAGTCATCAAGTGCTTAGTTCAATTCCCAGACTTATTCTGTTCTTCCCCAGGATCTGAGATTGCTTGGAAAAAAATTTGCAAATGTCACTTTTTCCATCTATTATTAAAAAGGGGCACCCCTTTATTTTCATGTCATTGTAGCTAAGAAGTTAAACTATCTGCCTGAGGAAAGCTAGTTAGTTTTTCTTTCTTATGTGTTTTTTGCCAAAAAAAAAAAAATTGCTAAAAAAATATTCTGCAACATTATTGACAAGAAAAATTGTGTATTTAGAACTTTTATTTAAAGATCAATGAGCTGTCAAGACTTTACAATGCAGTAACTGAGCCTAAATGATTCTACTTACAGGAATTTTCAGATATTAAATAGCTTTATACATGAGGTATCAAAAGAGTAAAAGGTTTCAGAGCTTTTATGTTCAGTTACAGGGTTGTAAATCCTCCCTGTTCAGTAAGTGCATCAGATGCTGACAGCTCAGGTACTTGGTATGGGCTGGGTGAATCAGATATAATAATTTACCAACAAACAAGCAACCTGGCATAGAAGCCGTTTCCGTGTTCCTATTTATCATATTGCTCATCTAAGCACTTGGAAAAAGAATGTAAAAAGCTTCTAAAAAAGCTATTAGGTGACTTTATTTTCTGAATTGTTAAAAATAAAGGAGTCCTGTCTGAGTCATCATCTGGTGGGCTTTGAGTTAATTACTGGGATTTTGCTTTCAGGTTTAATTTGAATATGAAACCACCCCTGAAATTTACTCTAGTAAATAAGCAATTGTTTGTAGTTTTCATGCTTTAGCTTATATACATAAAATCCCAAAGCTACAGAGCTGAGGACATGCAACTGTTCAAACATCATCGCTCACCCCTGCTGGTGGAAATGAGAGAGAGAGAGGAAGAGAGCCGTGAGAGGATGCTACACGCAATGGGAGGGAAGCCGCAGTTCCAAGAAAGTTCTGTTACCTCTACTGGGTCATGAGCCAGAAATGTATTTGTTTATAGTACCAGCAATGAACCAAACAATATTATTCTAAATGTCTGTCCTTCCCCTTTGATTCAGAAACTACGCAATTGCCTTCAGAAAGTGATTCAAGCCCTTTTTTTAGCAGTGCCTTTTTATAAAAGGCTTATAGATCATGTGCACCATTGTAAAATAATTTTTTAAAAATCATAGTGAAATAATCCTTTCATGGAGATGCTGTAACATAATGAAAAGATATTGCTCAATATCTCAAGTCCTGTGTCCAGTTCTGGGCCTTCAAGAAAGACATCGAGGTGCTGGAGTGTGTTGAGAAGGGGAATGAAGCTGCCGAAATGTATAGAAAATAAATCATGTGAGGATGCAGCTGAGAGAGCTGGGGGTGTTTAGCCTGGAGGAGTGTCAGGGGAGACCTTACTGCCCTCTACAACTCCTTGAAAGGAGGTTGTAGCCAGGTGGGGGTCAGCCTCTTCTCCCAGGCAACCAGAGACAGGATGAGAGGAAGTGGCCTCAAGCTGTGATTGGAGATGTTCAGGTTGGACATCTGGAGGAATTTCTTCACTCAAAGGGTTGTCAGCCTATGGAATGGGCTGCCCAGGTTTAGTTGGCAAGGTGGTGTTCAGCCAAAGGTTGGACTCTTATTACCTTGGAGGTCTTTTCTGACCTAAATGATTCTGTAATTCTGTGATTTTGTGAGAGGAAAGCAGCTGCTGCTTTTTGTTTGCTAGGCACAATGTTTTAGAGAAAATAGTCATGTAAATCTTGAGTGGTTCCAGCACTGTACTAAAAATGTAAACCCCAGCATAGAGCTCTACAACATCTGTCTGTGCAGTATGTATAAATATACACACCGATGGAAGAAAAACACTTGAACTTGGTGACTGCACAGCCCCTAGTGATGATGACTCTTAGACAACACAACTTAGTTTTGAGACAGGGTTGAATTTGCAGAGCTGTTGTTTCCAGAAAAAAAAAAGGGAAAAAGAGCAAGTAGTATCTGTCTTCACTAAAATATGATAAATAGGAAATATCTAGAGCCCATTTCTAAAATGTCATTTTCCAAATTAAACTAGACATCATTCCACTGACAGTTTCCTTGGGTTTTCTTGAGAAATTATTTTATAAAAATATATATATTTATCTGTCAAACAATCCAGTAAAACACATTTTTCATACTTAATGGAGATGGAAACCTCCTGTAATGTGCAAAAGTGCTGGACACTATTGGAATAGAATGAGAAAAAACAGCTCATAAGTAAACCAACTGGCAAAATAGCATCATCAAGGAGATAAATTAGTTGAGCTACCATTTGATGAAAGATCTATCCTTTTCAGAAAAGATATGTTGCTTTAGCCATTTATCTGTATCACTGGTAGATTAAGAACTAACAATTCTTGACATGAAAGAAATACAGAAGCTCTCTCACATAAACACACTGCAAATAGTCTGATAATCTGTTCTACAGAATACTCTTCCATTTCGTTATTTTTCGCTTGTACCTCTTCCTTCTCTTTATAGCTGCCAGACACCTTTACCTTGCTCCATTTATTCAGCAGCTTTTGCTTTTCATTTTATATTCTGCATTCTTCCTCTTCACTGTCATTTACAACCATTTACCACCAACAAAAAAATCTGCTCCCCGATAAAAAACAACCTACAGTTGCTAGAAAATCTAGTCTACAACCACTCTGTTAACCAAATGCAAATTCTTCTTAGTATATTTTTTATATTTTCATTGAATATTTTAAAATAAATACGAACTCTTTGTATGTGTTTGTCTTTTACTGCATTATGTGAATGTTTGACGTCATTCACCTTTGTGTGAGGGAGTTCCTCAATGTCCTATTAGTGCCTGCCATATTCCTGCACTGGCTCACCGTGCCTTACAGGATACATCTTTTTCAAGGCATGAGCGTATGCCAAAGGTTTGGGATATGCATATTCCTGTGGCACAGTGTATTCACATTAAACTACAAACTGTTTTCTGAGTGCTTCTTTTAACACAGCCTGTTCAGAAGACTTTTAATAGTAAAGTTTTATGTATTTAAATTTTTAATTCAATTCAAGCAGCTGTTTGGAAAGTTAATATTCATGCTATAAGTACAAAATAATGCTTTAGACATACCTTGTACTTTTCACCTAAAAAGTTCAAAGATCTCTACAATCAGCAATAAACTGTAAATGGTTATGAATACTGTGAAGTACATGTTATATTCATGTTACGAGAAAAGTGTTATATAAGGAAAGTTCATTATTCAGGAGAGGAAAGGAGAAAATTTCAAGTAGTAGATCGAAGTTACCATTCTTTTTTTCTGCTGCAACAGAAATATCATATCAGTCAATCCTTTTAACATTTCAGACACATTACATTGTTCCCTAGTCAGAATATTATTTTCCCATTACAATAATTTCTCTCAGAAAATGAATATGCAACAAATGAGTATGCAGCAATTTATAGAATGTCAAGTTATTTGTCAAACTATGTATTTCTTCACTGTTTTGTTTGTTCTTGCTCCAGTGTGTGGGGAGACAACAGCACTGGAAACCTGACCTAGGACCAGTAGATTAGGAAACACACAGTCTGAATCCTGTCAATTCTCCTTCTCATAAAACCTTACTTACAAAAATCATACCAGCTATCTAACTACACATTCACAAATAATTTTAGCCATTTGTGCTGTTGTTCAAGCACCAATTAATAAAGTGATCACAGTTTAGCTGCTCGTGTACAATAATTTGCTTTGCTATGTTTTGGTGCATCAGTAAATACCTCCTTTCAAACTGCAGGACATACCAGACAGTAGCATATCACTTGTGATACCTATTTTGTATTTACAAATTTCAAATTCTTATTAAAAATCCTAAAAAAAAAAAAAAAAAATGCAAACAAAACAACCACAGACAAACCACATTAAAATGTTGTATTTCATCTTTGCGGTGTAAAATATTGTAACATTACTGCAAGTTATTATCCAAAATCAAATCATCACAAACCCAAGAAAATCAAAGTAATGATATTTTTAAAAATGGACCTAGAATAGCACTTGATACCTCCTTCACCAATAATAGTGTCCAACCCTTCCAAATAAAGAAATCCTATTGTTTACATAACACAAGGCAGAGTAGAGCTAGCTGAGGTACTGCAAAGCCTCCCAGCTGTTAGGCCAGGCTTCTCACTAAGCCAGACGTGGGACTCCTCAAGGCTGTTACTTCCTGTGCTTCTGGCTTATGCGACCCATAAAAGTCAAGGTGGTGCCTTAGTACAGCACTCATTTAGGCAGTATCAATTTTCAGAGGTTCCAGTGATGGGCAGTAGAAAATAATAAGAATAAAAGGATCATCAATTTGCTCTTATACTATTCATACAGTTCCTCAGTCTTATTTCCAATTTAACATAGTTTAAGGAAGGAAATATTACTAAATATTTACAATTCTACAGATGTATAACTATTTAAAAAATCTATATACATTTGAAAAAAAAATGTTTACAAAGCTTTTACCTTTTACAATATTGTTCAATGTTTGCCTTTCTAAGGGTGTGCCATTTCTGTTTGTATGTGTGAGCCAATGGAAATCCATATTTCTCTTGCATTGCTATGAGTTTATAAAAGAAAAGAATAGGTAAAATAAATTATTAGTCTTATATTTTATACTCATTAAAGTGTTCTTCTTGCCTAATCTGTTCTCTATTTCAGACTGATCAGGTTTCTGTTGCAGCATGCGGATATTGGCTACTTCAGACTTTCATTGCATTTACAAAATAAATTGCAAAAACAGTGGCTGTGTGTTCACTGCACCTTCCTGTGACCACTCTGCAAGTTCTGCTCTTGGCCCTCTATTTCCTTGTAGGCAATGAAAGAGTAAAGGTAGGGTTATTCAATGATCAGCTAGAACTGGAGTGGTCCACGAGGAGACTGTGGTGCAATTATGAATCATTAATTATCAATATTATATCAAATAGGATGGCAGTCTATTTTTCTGTCAGTTTTACCTATATTATCTTCAAATGTTTCGATTCTAAATAAAGAGAAATTGACAACTAAGCTAGGTAGCATATCCCTCTTGCTGTCATTGTTTATGCCATGACAATCCATTACATTTTTACAAGAAAACTAAACAGGTGTTTCATAAAATTAGAACTGAAATGCACCAAATTCTTTCAATCCCCTTAAAAAGAAGTCTATTTAAAAGATAGCTGCGAGACTCTTATGTAGAATCAGTTGTCTGAAAATTACATTGATGGCATTCCTACTGATGTAATGTGCATGGGTGAAATATGTTCTCTGCAAAGAGCACCATGTTTCTTTTGGTGCCAAATGAAGTTGCTCCAACTCCCTGCTCATCTACTACCCCCCTTGGTTAAGATAGTATTTCTCTCTGTGTGATGGTGGATCAGACTTAAGAATTGATCCAGGTTGAAAGAAACTTACTGGCTTTGCCCACCAAAATAAAAAAAAAAACCAAAAAAACAACAACAACGCAATTAAAAAGTAATTGCTGCTGAATCATTGATACGTCCTTAAATCTGCAGAACATACCATCATAACCATTTTGTGTTAGAGAGAAAAGATGACTCAGGCAATCATTCTGACTGCAGCAAAGAGCCTCAATTTCAAGTTTATGTTCTTACATAAATTATGAAAATCATGACGAATCCTGACCTGTGGGGCCTTCTTATGGATTGCTTTTGGTCTCAGCATTTGAAATTAAATGGGTTCGTATCAGACATTGATCCCAATTTAAAGAGAACTGGTTTTAGTTGAAGTGAGCACTTTCATGGCACAGGTCAGTCTGGCCTCAGGTAGCAAACACGGTACCCTAGCCCTGCTGCGGTAAGAGCACAACACTTGCTCTTCATTCCCTGCCTCTTCCAGCCCACCAACTTCAGCGAGCTGCATCAAGAACCGAATCTGGTTAGTCATCTTTGTATCACCAAGGTCTAAATCCCTCTGGCAGTTCACTCACTCCTCTCAGACACTTCATTACATTACCAGAGAAGTGGTATAAATAGTAATAAATTCTTAGCTAAACATTTCAAAGCTGTTTATGACTTACTTGAAAACTAATAGAAAATAACTGCTTTTCCAAATCCAGGCCCCAAGAGTTCATGGAAATTCTCAGTTTGTTTATAGGTAACTCACTCCAGTGGTTTCCATTATTTAACACACTCATTTGAAATTTCATCCTCTTTGTAATAAGACTTCTACCTTCAAAAGTATTTTTGAAGTGCTGCTAGTATCCCAACAACTATTTTTGGCTTTTTGAGTATACTAGGCAAAGCTGGAATTTCTTCCAAAGGTTTCAGTAGAGTAGTTTAACACTTGCCTGTTCATTTGATTATCTTACTATTCTAACAAATATTTTTAATTGACAAGAGATTTTTTAGTAAAACATACCTTTTAATGAATGAGCATAACAATAGTGTACCTAATGGGTGAGCTCTTAAACCAGAAGTTAATTAATTATGGGAAGAGAAACTCCTATTTAAAACCCAGAACAGACACATAATATATATGCAACAAACAAAGGGAGGGAAACAGAACTCAAAACAGGAAGGGGGTGTTCAGTATTTCAACAAAGGAAATGTAGGATGAAAACTGAAGACTTGCACAAGCAATAGTGGTAATTGAAGAGTCTGTATTTTTTCCACTAGACTGCGATTTTGATAGCTGTGTTAAATAACTCCTGTGAAGCAGATTAAAGAACTAAATGCTTAAAGGCAAAACCTCTGCAAATAAATATGATTCATCTCTTATGAAGTCAGAGATAAGAGTTATTTGTTTTTTTTTAAACACAGGAAATCAATACGCAGGTTCTCTTCATGCCATGAATAAGACTGAGTGTTTGACCTGTATGGACCTATCACCAATCCTGACACACACATCCTCCAATTCTTCAATCACAATGAGTTATGTGAAATTAACTTCGGTTTTTCATGTTTATTTAGCACACTGAGTAGTTTCTCACAGTAAAAAAATAACAAACCCAAAACGTAAAAATGGGTACATACATTACGTAACTGCAGAATATACGTGCAGTGATGTATAGACATCTAATTCAAAAGATACTGTAGTATAACCCCTTCTTACACTACTTTGTAAAATACTGAGCAGCAATAAGACATATGAGGTTCAAACACCACTAGTAACAAAGTTTATGGCTTATGCATTTATTACATTTCAATATTATTAACCCTGAGACGACGGGCCCTGTGCTCCCAGCAAAGGACGTGCTCACACCTACAGCATAAACCCAACATGACTCAGGGTATTTGGACGTAATCCCGTGGCAGCGAGCGGGGAAACACGCACGTCGCTCCCGCTTGCTGCCTCTTGGCAATTTCTTATTTATTTAGCCAAAGAAATGTAAAATACGATGTCATACCAAGAATGACCGATGTAAGGGACGTGCTTTCACTAGGCAGAATTTACAAAACAACCTGCGGGCAGCAGCACGGCGGGGCGGCCTCTGGGCAGGTTTCCGTGTTCCTGAGGGCTCCGGCACCGCCCAGGGGACAACCGGGGGTTGTGCCGCGTCCCTTCCCTAGGTCACCACCGGGACAGCCAGGGCTGGACCCTGCGGGGGGGCCCAACGCCTTTATCAGCGGGGCCCGGCCGGCGCGGCGAGCGGCCAGCACCACCCCGCTATCGCACGCCCGGAGCGCGGCCCACAGAGCGCGGCGGCCCCGCGGCTGCCCCGGCTGTTACCGGCCGCCCCCGCC
>VWZT01015851.1:9972-27743 GCA_013397055.1 Pachycephala philippinensis
TTATATGTAGAGGGATATGGTAATTTTAAGCTGTACTCACTGGAGCCCAGGGATGGATTCCCTAGGGGTATTGCCCATCAAATCCGAAGTGCAGGAGTTTTTAAAAGTGCATTTGTGTTTGAATGGTAGTTTTCAGCAGTGCTAGGAGCAAAAATTGATCTGTTTCTTCACTGCCCATCCCAGGTATCAGCTTGCACAACTGGAGTTTGTATAGGCTGTTCTGCAGCGTGACTGTTGCAGGGTGACATTACATTGAGGGCTGCAGAGGTGCTGAGAGGGAATGGGGGCTAGTTACTCAAATGAACTAAATCTATCTGTTCTCCAGATGAAACATGGTTTCTAAGTATGCTGTTAGGGTAGCTTATAAGCTCTTCATAAACTGCCTAAAACCTAGGACCTTTTTTATCCTAGGTTGTGGAAATTTTTCCCCTTTTTGCTGTTCTGGTTGGCCATCTGCTCAAATAAGCCAATGGAATAAATAAACTCTTTTTTTTTCTCCAAGATTAAAGAGTGCATCTCAGACTTCACTAATGCAAGCGAAAAGCTTTCTGTGAAGGAGGATAGCTTAGTGTTACCTCACTTTGTGCTAGCATATGCTGTAGGAGAGGCTCAGGCTTTTCCAGAATCCCCTGCTGCCTTGTGCATTTAGACTCCCTCCAACTTCACCTGGGACTGGGAGAGGAGAAAGGTACAATGCCCTTCAGGTCCAGCTGTGAAGCATGTGCCTCCCAGCGTGATGGTCTTACCAATACTCAGCTAAAATGCAAGACTCCAGAGTGTTCCTCATTTTGGCAGGCACCAAACTCTCAGCTTGTTACCGAAGCCTCTGTCCTCTGCTGGAATTAATGCCTTTCCCCTGATACTGGTGGAGCAAAGTGTGCCTGTACCTCACAGCTTTGGTGCCAAATGGGCAGTTGGTTGAAGCTGAGAGGAAAGACAAGGCTGGGACATGCTCTGTTCACCCATCTCTGTGGGAGATCACAGCTACCACTGCAGTTCCTGCCCACAGCCAGAGCTAGTCTGCATGTGTCTTTGCATGTGTCTTTCTCATCTTCATACTCAGTATCTTCATCAGTAACACCAAGCAGTCAGCATCAGGCTTAAGTTCCAGTTGGTATGGAGATCTGGATGGAAATGCTATGAGGAGTGCAGGTCCTTTTCTTGGATTGGGGTGGAAATCCTGGCAAGAGAAGAGCTCTCTCCCAGGTGTGCACCTGTCCCAGAAGTATAATTAGCACTGGGCACGAACACAGGTGCTTCACAAGCAGATCATCTTCCAGTGTTTCATAATTGTACTTACCATTGTGGTCTGGTTGCTTAAACTGCATCAGTTCAAGGTACTGTGTGTATGGCTAGTCAGGCTTTTCTCTGAAAAAGGGAGATTATGTACCATGGGGTAGCTGCTTTGGTTATTTTAGGGGTTTAGAAAAGTGGAAGTATCTGAAGAAAAACAAATCTTGGAGAAAAATGGCAGGATTTGTCTTTCTACAGCTACTGTGTAAGATCATTCTGTCACAAGAAACACGTTCTGCTTTGGTTTGTTGGTTTCTGTTTTAATTGGGTTTGATTTGAAGGTTTTTTTGTTTTGTTAAAGAGGCTAGACACTTAAGTCTACGTGAGTGTCCTCCAGTTCCACTGAAGCAACAGGTAATAGCTGGGCATTTAGTGTCAGCAGTGCCAAAGGGAGACTCCTGGTCTGGAAATTCTAGCCCTGATGTTGATGGGTCAATTGAAGCATATTTTAGACCATGATAGGGGAAGAAAGGGTATTTATATGGCCTTCAGACACAGAGGCTGATTTTTCTGCAGTGTCTAGGTTACTGAGGAGGCACCACTGGTAATTGTCCCTCCCTGCTGACTCTGATCTCCACAAATACCTCAGTATGTGCTCCTAAAGCCTGGTAATGTGAGTGCCCTTTTCCTCCTTTTTTTTTCTGCATAGAAAGCTCTGCATAATTCTCATATTAATCTGGACAATGATGTAAAACTCTTCAAGTCTCACCTGCTTTTGTGTATTCTGCTTTCAGGATGCTTTCTTGCAAAAATAACTTCTCATGGTAAGGGAGCCATCTTTGTTGCTGTATGAAAATCCCCACGAAAAAAACTAGAACTAAACTAGATAGTGCTACAAGCACACAAACAAATCGGGCCAGAGATAACTAGCTAGAAATTAAGTTTCAGTGGTTTTAAATACTTATAGCAATATAGATGTTAAGTCTTAGAATATTTTTGTGGTTGGTCATAATTTTTGTTCCAATCACTGTTAGAAATTGAGGCCGAGAAAGTTGATGATATGCCAACTGTCTGAAGATAAGTGATAGGAGAAAAATTGAATTCTCCTTGACTTTGATTTTGTTGCCCTGTTGGGTTAGATATCTCATGAAATTCAGGATCGTGATTAGAAATGGAGGGGTTTCCTATCCAAGTGCAGGAATGGCTGCAGAGCAGGGAGTCTCCAGGCTCCACAGAGAGACGAGTTGGGTACCCTGTTGTTCAAAAGGCAGATACACCCCTGCAACGGAGTGAGCTCAGTCTGGTGACTGCACTTCAGTAGCTTCTTGAATAGTTTGCTGTGTGCTGCTGACACCCAATGACATGCATATATTCAGATCATCTTATCTTTTTCACTGTTAAAAGATTTCTCTCCCTTGGTCTTTCCTCTTAGAATGGTTTGTTTGGGGCTGCTTCCTTCAACCCAGATCATACCAGTCTTTGCTGCAGCAATATTGGCTTTGCAGAGGTGATCTCTGTTGAGCAGGAACAGGCTTGCTGGCATTTTGTCAACCTGTGCTCAAGACCTTCAATTTGCTTTATTTTAACTGGGTAGAAGTTGAAGGCTGGCTCAGACTATTGACCTGGGCAGTTACCCTTGTACATGTTTGACTGATGTGATTACACAGTAGCAGTCTGTTCCGGGTGGGGAACATACTCTGGTTTATCTCGCTTGAAGGAGAGAAAAGAGCTTTTAGCATAACATGCCTTCAGACCGGCTGCTATTGACTTCTCAGTCATGTGGGATTATCTGTGCTACCAGTGAGTGTAGGAAGCAGTTAATTTTACTGCTCAGCTCTTTGCAGTAGACTACCATGTTAACTGAGGTATTTTTGGGTATTACATTTTCAGTATTCATAATAGGTACTCAAGCTAGTGACTCAGTTATGGGTTTGGTAATACCTAGCTTGTAAATACTGGGTAGCAACTCCTCAGTAACAGCTGTATGTTACATCATGGGACATTCCTGAGGAATCAGAAGCTACTTTGCAGTGTTGGCTTGAGCACAGTAATAAGGGTTGTGCTCACCCTCTTCACTAAACACCTTATTCCTGTAATTCCTCCAGCTTTCTCCCTTGTACAGTGAAGTCTTGTAGGGAGAATTGCTAATGCTCTCCTCGGGTGCTTTCTGGGATTGCAGTAAAGATGTGAGTCCATTTGTTTTATTCCCTCATCAGTGCTGCTGTTGTTAGTTCGATGCGAGTAAATTACCAAAGAATAGTTGTTAGTAGATTTATGTTCCTGGTCTCAGTTGTTCATTCTCCTTACAGATCCATTTTTAAGATCATTGCAAGAGCGCCCAGTGATCTTGCTGGACTTCATCTGTTCACAAAGGTTACACTCATATTGTGGGTGACTTTTGCGATTCTCTTCATGAGAGGAACTCCTGAATTGCATTAAGGGGTTTATATTTGCTGCCTCCATTTTAGGGCTTTGGCAGCTTTTTGTATCTAAAGAATTAAGATACTTGGGGATCATTCTCTTCCAGAATTTCATCCTATTCCTTCATCTGAGCACTTGCTTTGTATATAGCTTGCAGCTGCAAAGTTAACAGATTAAAATTTTGGTCCAGCTATGTGGAGTGGTGCTTTGGTGTCTTAATTTGTGTCCCTCAGCTGAGAGGCATTCACAGGCCTTGTGAACTGCTGTGCCTCACCTGGTGCAGGTGTGAAACGAAGAAGGCTTGCCTAGACCCTTCACGAGGTTACTTGTTTGCTTTGTTTGCAAGAAACTAAGGACACGTGGGCTGTCACATACTGCACGTGGGAAAGCAGCAGCATCTTTCAGCAGCCAGGTGGGAACTCTGAGGTCTGTTTTTAGTGGTCTGATACCTTTATTTTCAATAAACCCACTTTTCCAAGGTGTCTGATATCTTCTTAAGTAGCTTCTTCTGCAATTGCTGCTATGACTGAATTACTGGACTGGGGTACAGCCTGCTCCTAAGGAACATCATTGCAGAGCTGTGTGTCATGCAGGTGGAGCTGATCCTCTGGCCAGCCCATGCTGAGCCAGGGACTCCTGAGCTACCAGGCACAAACTTTTTAGCTTAAAGCCAGGTGAAAATCCCTGTGTGCCCTGCTGGCCACCCCACAGTCTGAGCCCATGGTGTGACCTCAACTTAAAATGCATTTCTGAGTGTTACAGTGCCCTCAGTAACTTATGTGAAAGTCTGAAGCAGACACCCCTGGACAAGGGAGAGGCGAAGAGAGAACACAGCCATATCTTGTGTGAGATGCTCTCCTTTGCCCCTGTTCATGAGCACTTGGTGTGGTGAGGATGGGCAAGGAACACCAGAGAAACAATAAAAAGCAAACAGTGTTTGGTATGGCTCTCGGGACTCAAGAAGAATTTAAAAACTAGAGGGGATACATGAATGCTTAATCAGAAGTATCTTTGAGACATCAAGTATATATATATCCCTGACATTCCTGATTATCTGTGTTAGTTTTCGAGGATAAAATTAGGAAGTATCTTTTTGCTTATGGTGCTGGGATTTTTCATGAAAACCATATGATACTTAGCTAATTAAAAGAATGCTCTTGCAGAAAGGAATCTTCCCATTTCCTAATAGCCTTTCCCACTAGTATCCTGCTGGGAGCAGTATGGTCTAAGAAAGTGCACACAGATTTAAAATGGAGTGCCAGGGTTGGCAGAGTTAGGAAAATGTGGGCTGTCTGACTGTTTCTATACCCAAAAAATCACCAACACCTGACTGTATACAAATTGTGGTTGCTGTACTGAAACCGAGAGGGTGTATAAAACCCCTTGCAACATAGTGCAATGTCTTTAGTCCTAGATTCTTTTGAATTGATTCTTTTGCCTTCAGGACAAAAAATTTAGGAGTCAATACACTGTTTTCTTAGGAACTGCTTTTCTAGATTCCCTTACTAAAAGGGAAAATTCAGGTGCTGAATTGTACAATCTCATTAAACTTGTACTTTTTATTTGCCCGTTCATCTGGTCTCTTTTCATTTCCAAGGCCTCCCACAGTCTCAGGGTATAAATCACTATGACTCATCCAAATAGTACCGAAATGGACCAACCAGAGGTTAATGTGCCTTCCTCTTCTGGTACCTTGATCTTTGTAAAGTTATCTCAAACTTGTCACTGTCTTAGGGCTGGGTACATGCATTGTCTTTTTCTAAGATGTATGTGTTGAAATTGCAACAGGTTTGTATTGTTACTTTTGACTTGTTCCATTTGTGTTAGGATGTGGTGTAGACACAAATCAATGTGCTGGTTGGTCTTGGTATCAGTCTTGCCAGTGACACCTGTCAGTGCTTGCTTGTATGTTCGTATGTACATAAATGCTGGATCTTCCCCACTGCCTGTGGTGCATAAGATGCACAAAATACACAAAGTGTTTTAAAATGTGCAGTGATCACAACTTGTTGCCTGAAGGTAGGATATCCTACAGTGAACTGTTTTAAATGGTTTTTTCCCAAATATTTTTAATAAGATCCAAAGCCTTGAGGGGAAAAAAAAAATCAGGACTTGCTGATACTTGAGGCTTTTCCTCTGAATCCAGGGTCTGATGTTTGTTAACAACTCCTCCAAATCCACCCATCTAACAGAGGCTTTCTCAGCTTGTTTCTCTTGTGAGCTGTATCAGAAACAGTGCTGAATCCTGAACTATCACAGAAGCTGTCAAGCAAAGTAGTAACAGCTCTCCTCAAATATTACAGTGCACAATCTTTAACTGTAAGATAAACCTGTTCCAAGTTACTGATGCAGCTTGCAAATGGAACAGTGGGAAATGGCAGATAGTATGTGAAACCAGCCTGTCTGCACATGGGGCTCAGTATTCTGCTACCTTGCAAATTGTTTCTCCTCTCTGAAAAGGGGCGCTTTTTTGGTTTTTTTTTTCGGTACAAAGACATCATACATTTGGCTTAGTTTTCTAAAGATATATTTGTTTACAAACCTCAAACTGACATCTGGAATTTGGGCTTTCTGTCTCTTACGCAGACAGTACAATTGATTCATGTTGTCTCATAAGAGTATGGAAACAGGAACATCTATATCTTTACTTGCNATGGACATGCCTATGCATAATTAACTGAATTACAGTACTGCACTCTGTTGATCCATGAGGCTGCCTTTGTATTTAAAATCAGCACGATTAGTCATCAGTGTATTGACAGTAATACATGGTTATGGAGCTCTAAGGTCTGTGTGTTTTCTGTGCTAACTGTATCTGTTCTCTCTGTACCACAGTGCAGACTTACTCTGGAGTTCTTTTTGCTTCTTGCTAATTTCAGAGTTCCTTTAAATTCAGTAAGGTGCTGTTTTTATGACAGTCACTTTTCAGAGTAGAACAAATGGATTTAACTCAGTTTTCTATCTTTAACATCTTCCTCTTCTCCCATTTCTTCCTAGTTCACCTGTAACAATCAGTTCAAAGCTGTCTGCCTACTCTGAAAATTATTGAGTCATAATAAAAAGAAAGCCTGTAGCCCAATGTGGCAAGATCACTCTGTGCTTTTACCATAAACTTCCGTGGCTGGATGCTTGTTCTGCAAGTGGAGACTCCATTCCTGCACAGTCTACAGAAGCTGAAATCCGCTTGCATCCATATTGTTCAGTGGGTATCAGCAGATCAGGAAGTGGAGGTGCCCTGTGCCTGCACCCAGTGCGTTTGTCAAACTGATCTGTAGTGGTTTAGCCAGAGAACTGACATCTTTGGCTGCCACTCAAAGTCTTGACTAAAGGTTTCATTCAGCGCAATACCAGGAGGGTGAGTTGCTGACTTGATCCCATGTAAAGGCTTCCTCCAGAGATTTATTTTTTGGAGGGTGGAATTATAAAAGAGTAGGGATATGAGCAAAACAATAACCTTCTGCTCAAAAGAGGAAAGTTATTCTAATGCACTTTGGCCAGCAAGAATGACAAAGGCTGGCTATGCTCAGAGGTGAGCTGGCAATGGAGTGTTTGAAGGGTAGGCCTTGAGGGTTTGTGCCATCATGCCTTAGATCACTGCAAAACAGTTGCTCCCAGAGCTTTCAAAACTGGTGGTCATCCTTCTTCAGATGAGATGTGAAGATGGCATGTGGAAAAACCCGTTTCCCCGGTGGTCACTCAGTCTTCCCCTCAACATTCAAGGTTACCAGTGCACTTGTTTCTTTGTTTTCATTAGTAACTATGACTAATGTGCTTCCCCAGCCCGATCCCCGTGCTTCATGCAGGGATGATGGAGTGAAAGGGCCTTGTCTGCATTGTCCTCCACTTGGCTGGTTGTTGACAGTGCAGGAGTGTAACAGGCCACTGTGATTTACAGCTTCAGCCGGTTCCTGTAAATCACAGCCCAGATTGTTTCATAACAGTGGGGCTGTTATGAAAAGAACTGGATAAGTAACTTCCGCTGGGCTTTGTCCCTCTTGTTCAAAATGCTGTCTCCAGTCTCAGCCTCTTGTCCCAGCCTCACTCACATCTTGTCACACTCTGCTGCTTGGCACTTGAGCAAGTTTCCTGTTCTCTCATGGTGTACTAGTTCAGGTACCAAGTTCTGCAAAACCTGGGGGTACCAGTTAGAGCCCTACTACACTTTGAAACGTCTACACTTGCTTAGGCAGTGGTTTGCTGAATTGGGGCCTTGCTCACAGTGTCCTTATTCACTTTATTCAGCTCTAGGTATCTTCCTGGACTGCCATATCCCTTTCAGTCTGAAAAGGTTTGCTCCAAAGTCACTCCTATTCCGTGGAGTTCATTCCCGTACTGCTGGTTATTGCAATTCAGTGGCTTTTCTTTTTCTTGTTTTCGTTCTGGAGTTCACTGCAAATGTACAAAAACATACTGACTTTCTCAACTCCTGAACATAGTACAGGGGCCCATCCTGAGGCATCAGAATTATTTGTCTACTCTCAAGGTGCACAGAGACAAGGATCTTTTAGACAAACAAGGAGGAAAGCAGCTGCATATGCACAAGTGGAAGGGTATCTCTGAGTAGAATAAGTGAGGGAGCAGCTTATGAATTTAAGTATAAAAACAGTAATTGAGATTTTTTTGTTTCTTTTTTTAAAAATTGTGTTAACAGGAGGTTAGGTGGTATTTTAAGCCACAGAAAGTTGCAATGTAAACCAAGGTTTTCTCTTTATCAATACAAAATGTGCCTCTCAACTATAATGCAAAGTCAATCTCTGTTGCTCTCTTGTTTGCAATGGAAGAAGATTATCTGAAGACTGACTTAATGTGTTTCCTGCTCTTACATGTAATCACCCACACAACAGTCCTTGCTGGTCTTTCCCAAGCACTATTCAGCACTATCCCTATTTAAAAACAAAACAGGGACTGCTTTGAGTAGTGGAACCTAATGAATTTCCTCGGTTTGAGAGAGACCCTGGAGATAAGAGTCCAGGTTCCATGTGTTTTAAATACAACTTTAAACCAATGCAGCTATTTTCTCACACCAGTGCAGCTTCTTACCTTTCCCTCCATTTACGTGGGAATTTAAAAGTAAACCAAGCAATACATGAGCCAGTTGATGTGCTTGCAGGTGGAACATGTGTTTTTTTAATTTGAAGATTGAGATTTCTCTTGTGGAAGAACTCGTTATGGGTGCAAGAGTGTGGAGCTCAGATTACAGCTCTTCTGCCAGCTTGTTAAATGCAATTAAGTATTCTGGACTCTTTTGAAGAAGACTGTGTAAAAGCTTGAAGGTGTAGAATGGAACTGATAATTTTAAATTTTAGGTCGTGTGTGTTGCTTGACTACATGGACAACGTAACAGTGATTTTTACAGATTGGTTTCCATGTGTCAGTCACAAATAATTTGCTGTTCGGAGGAAAACTTTTAGTAGATACTTTTCCAGATCAAATTATGAGCCTAGTTTTCCCTCTCGCATTAACCGGGTTACTGTGTTCACATGCCAGAAAGATGTTGCTCTTTGAAGAAGCATGTTAGTGTATGTGGCAATGCCCCATGCACTTTTTAAATACCTAGACCTGTACATTCTCATCTGAGTATCGTTAACCATGCTGTAGTCTGACAAATGAATCTTTTACTACTGCCCTGTTACATAGATAATTGTAATTAACTGCAGTTTGTTTTTTCCACTACTTGAAGTCGTGTGATCTGAAAACTGGTGAACAAAAAGTATTTGTGCATCTTATTATGTGTATCTCTAAATAAAATGTATTTGTATAGTGTGTTGGCTTGGCTGATCTTTTCCTTTATTTGGTAATCACCCTATTGCAAGTAAATCCAGGGCAGTTAAAAGCAAGTGGGCTTGGGTTTCTTACCACAGCAGTCCAGCCTCTGTGTTGACGTGACTGATTCAAAGAAAACAAAGTGAACTGTTCTTTTTCCTTCAGCAGTGAGTGGATTGATAACCCAAGAGCAGAATCTCAGCTTATTTTTGGTTTTTCATGGCCTAAACATCAGTCCTAGTTCTCTGTACAGCTGCAGTAATAGTCCTCACTTCCATAGGAAATTTATCTGTTGGCAGAGTTGGGACTGTTACATGTCAAAGCTTCTCCTTCCTGTTCTTGTCATCTGGTACCTCATTTGCTCTGAGGCAAGAGTTTCCTTACAACCACTTTATTTTTCTAAGAAGGACCTACCTCTTAGAAGTGTTGAACAGCACAGATAACTGGAACTGAACAGTCAGGTATAGGACTACAGGTTTCAGGGAGATCTTGCATCCCAAAACTGCCTCTGTAGCACTTCCACATACTTTCACTGCACAGGAGAGTGAGGCCTTCATACAGCTGTCCTATTTCACTGCCTCTAAGTGGGAGAGTTATTTTTTCAGAAGAGGAATGTCTAAGAGGTCTAAGTTTTATGCTGGAAATTAAAATCATGTGCCTAAAATCAGCTTCTGCATCCCTGTCTTCATCCTTGGCCTCATTCTAAGGGGCTAGTTTCCATGATCATGGACAAACTAAGCTTTGTAAGTAAAGGTTTTTAAGCTGTGTGGGAGACCATGTCTCCAGCTGCAGCATCTCTGCTCCCTGTAGTAGGCATTACTGATGCTTGTGAATGCTGGAAGGGGAAACTCTAAAAAGACATAGGAACACTATACTGTCATTCCACTGAGCCTTCTAATCAAACTGTTTGAAAGATGCAACAAAAAACCAAAGCCCCTGGCCCTGGAGACATACAGAAGAGGATGGATTAGAGAGGGCTCTGGCAACCAGGGTTACAAACTCCCCACCTGCCTCAGATGCTCCATTGAGTACAGCATTCAGATGGTGTGGGGCCTGTCAACTCACTTACAGGACCAAAAATGACCTCATGAATTCCAAAGCCGTTGGTATTCAATTGAGCTCCTCTTATATGCATGTCCAGCTTAAATCTCAGCAATAAAAAGTCGAAATTGTCCTGAGCAACTGAATTTAGCATTCATCTATTTTGTCCATCACCTGTCTTGCAGGTCCCCTTTGCTTCCCCATTCACTGTGCAGATGAATCAGTTTGTTCTCTTAGGTAAGGCAGCTCCCCTTTTTTTTTTTTTTTGGGAAGGGATGTTTAACTGTTTCATGGCCAGAGTCTTCACTCCTTCTGCCAAGCAGTTCAGGTTCCCTCAGTGCTTTCTCACTGGCCATGCTTGGCATGTGCCTGTGTGGCCATCGTCATTCCTGTCTGTGGAACCAAGATGAGATCCACTGCATTCCTTGGGCTGGAGCCTGCAGCTGGTCTACACTGTTATGGACTGTGCCGTCACTGTGTGCTACAAACATGTGGCAGTCGACATTACCCCTTTCAACACTCAATCTGCTGCCTGCCTCCAGCTCCAGCCCAGCTGCTTCAGGTTTGCTTGGCTGTCATCACTTCCCTTCTTGAGTGTACTTTGTTTCTGATCTCTGTGACTCGGGGCCTCAGCTCCTGCCAGCTGGTGGCACCGCTGTTGCACAAGGAGGAAGCTAAACCAGGACAGGACTTGGAATAGTTTCACACTGTTCTGTTAGTTCTTCCTAGCCATAGCTGTACTCATCCTGTCTGTTTCTGAATGGAGGATCAGGATAGTCTTTAGAATACAAGATGCTTTCAAGGTCTAGTAAATGAATCAATAAATAAAGAAACGCCAGGACACAGTGCTTGAACTGTTTTTTGGGCAAGAGTGGCCCATTCTTTCAGAGATTGAAAGTGAGAAAGTTCATAATGTATTAGAAAACAAAAATCTCTGTACTTTGTCTCCCAGATTCTTCAGTCCTTCTCAAGCCTCCCCTGGAAGAACAAATGTCAGGAGGGCTTCAGCCCCCTACAGGGCTCGAGGGACCATGTGGCCAACACGGCTTTTGGGAACTATGGGTCAGCTGCTCCAAAGTACTGCCCTCCACAGAGGGTCTTACTCTTTCCTCTTCACTGAGGGGGTACCATGAGCTGGCAGAGGTGAGAGAGAAGGCACAGACCTCAAGTGCAGAGCTGCAATCAAAAGGTCAGCTAGACACTGCTTGAATTATTTGTGCCAAAGACATAAACAGAGAGAGGGTCATGCTTCAGGGATGTTGAAGGCACAGCAGAAAGATTTTTAACTCCTGTAATCGGTGCCTGTGGGGTTTTTTCCCCTGTGTTGTCAAAAGTTTTCCTGTCCCAGGGGTTTCCTCTCTACAAACCCACTGCAGTGCCTGGTGCATGTTGAATGTGAAGCACACAGACTCAGCTACAACAGGAATTTTACAGATGCTAGACAACTGGAAAAAATGTGACTAAAGGTTGTCTTTGGGGAGACAGACTGACACTGTTGCTGTAAAACTCCACCTGAAATAACTGCTGTGTTCTAGGCAAGTATTCACCTAGGGAGCAATTTTGGCTAATTTCTCCATGTATCTGAGGTCCAAAAAAGGTCTTGGAGCCAAAAGGGTGAGGAAAGGTTGGTCAGTACTAAGAAAACAAGATTCACTTCCTGATGTGCTATGGGGGCAGCCTGTGTCCTACTGCTGAGGGCTGTCTGACACCAGACTGCAGCCAGCCAGTGAGGATGCCAGCAGAGCGCTATCAAGCTACAACAACCTATGATCTTGCCATCTGATAAAAACACTTGATGGAGACTTTTTTCCTTCCTGGAAATAAATTCTAGGAGTCATGATGACTTGCCATGTGTATTTATAGGAGCATCTTTTCTGTTAATCATAGAAAGCCAACTTCAGCTTTTTACCGGTATAAATAGGCCTTGACTCCACAAAAACCCCACTGTCCCTGTTACCTTGTAGGATTTTGCTGTTGCACTTGGAGTTTATTTGGTTTTAGGGAAAGTTTTTAGTCTTGTGCTCTGCGCTGCTCAACTTGTTGCTTAAAGAGAAGGGAAACATGTGGAGCTTGAATGTGTATTGGTCCCAGAACCTAGGTCACAACACCAGTGACTAGACTCAACTTGGACTTTGTGCCAGTGGTCACAACCCATTGAACCCCGCAGCTTTGCAGTTCTCAGTCCAACTCACAAACTCATAAACTCAGTCTGTAGTCCATCAGTTTGTCTATGAGACTCTTTCAGCAAACACCACTGAAAGCCTTGATCAAACTGAGCAACATCCCCTCCTCTCCTCTCATTTATCAAGGCAGTCATTTCATCACAGAGGGTGACCAGGTCAGCCTGACATGACTTCCCCCGTGTAAATCCATACAGATTATTGCCAGTCACCTTCTTGTCCTCAGTGTTTCAGGCTTTCAGTACTATTTGCTCTATCACTTTTGCAGGGCAGGGTGGAGGCTCACCAGCCTGCAGTTCCCTGGGGTCTCCGAAGCTTACTACTTTGTTCCTGCCATTGCCAGTTGCTGCATCTACAAACTGAAAACAGATGGCTGACATTTAACCAGAGTTGGCAAATATCCTTGGACATGCTATTCAAAACATTCTCCTAAAATGTATCACAGGATAAAAATGCTTGTAATTTATCCTAAAATGAAGTTTGGGGGAAAACAGCAAATGGTGTAAATCCAGCTTCCACTTTACAGCACTATTAATTCATTACCATTCATTACAGGAACCTTTCTATTACCTGGAGTAAGGGAGGGTTGGGATTCCACTAGGCCTGTTAAAATCCAACTGATAAAAGCAGATGGTCTGTAAGTGCTGCAAGAGGCAGTGTGCAACACAGTGCAAGGATATTTAAAAGACCTTCAGTGATTATCTACTCTAACCCTGCCCCACCAAGTTCTTTAAGAGCTGGCCAAGGAAACTTCTGGCTTCTTGCAGATCATTTTAATCTTGGGGAGTTTTAACAGGTGGGAAGCATGACATTGTTAGAGCAGGGGACGAACCGACTAGACATCTGCTGACTACTTTCTCTGATGTCACAGACAAAATAATGGAAAACTGATAAAGGACTAAATAGATAATTCAAGGCTAGATACACAGCTAATGCCAAACAACTGTGTTGTATGGAAAACAAGTCTGTTTAACAAAAGCCTGTTTAATTCTTAGAAACAGCTTGGCTGGTAGAGGTAGCAGTGGGCAGGAACATCAGAGAATGAAATCGGGGCATATGACAGAACAAACTCAGCACTCACCATTAGAAGAGCATGCACTACACAGGTTAACCCCTGCCAACAGCCTTCCAAAACAGGTGTTTAAGCAAGGCTCTGCAGGATCAGTATCAGGTTCAGACATGTGGAACAGTCTTGACAATCTGGAAATAAGTACAAATTCACTGCAGATAAAATGTTTTCTGAAAAAGGCTGGAGGAATGGAAAATAACAGTAGGGTTAAGGTGGTTGTGCAGAACAATTTCAGATTCTGGTCACATGAAAATGCATCACCTTCTTCATACAGTCAAACTACAAGGTGAGAAAACTTGGATCAAGGTCTGCAGGCACCACCTGGAGAAGAGGGTTGTCTCCGGGCACACACTGACTCTAAAGAATGATCAAGCAGCCCAACACAAATTCCAAAGATGATGCTGAGACATGATGGACTAACGCAGCCCATGGATGTTAGGAATTTTAATGGCCTGGGCTTTATGAAGGCCGGATGCAATGATATCATTATCCTTCCTGCCTTCAACATCGTGAATGGTACCTCTAGCAGAAGGACTTGCTTCCGTAATGGAAATAGCAACCCTTTCAAGTACAATTGTTGCTGAAGCTCTGCTTGTGCAGGCTTATCAACACAATCTAACACATTAGATCCCATTTATGGCAGCATCCTCATGAGTTTCACCCCACATCTAAATGCAGCAGCAATCCCAGGTATGCCCAAAGATAACATCTCTTGTTATCAAATCCTTGTAACAGTTCTCTTGAGAGAACTCCACTTTGCATCCAAGATTTTCAATTGTTCCACTATAACTGGGGAGAATTCCAGATTGTGGCATCCCACCCTTTAGAAGGGAGCACCTAAGATTCACAGATGCTTGTAGACAAAAGAAACAGCAAAAGTCAGAGGGCCCACAAAATCTTACAAAGTTCTATTAGTAAATGACATACTCTACATGGAAACTGTTATGTTAGTCTCTGACCTCCTATAAGCACATGGCAGCGGGTTTAGGATAAAGGAGGGAGGTGACAGGGAAGAGAGAAAGATAGATGTATTAAAGAGGGGGAGAAGGGAAGGTAGAAAAAGAGACATCACCAATCCTGGCTCCATCGCTGATGCAGCTGATGGGGTGTGCAGGATCCTGGGGTGCACGCACACCTGGGCTTTGTGGGGGTACTTTTTTATGGATGAGTTTCCCTGCACTGGAGGTAAATTTCTCCCTTCCAATGTAATTTAGTTACTGTGTGCAGTCCAGTCTCCCAGACCCTTCTGGGAATGGGTTGGAGGCTTCAGGGTATTTGGTGGTCTCCACATCCCTCTACAGCCCACGCCTGCTTCTTGACCTCATTCCTACACTTGTGCTGTGTTGCGTTGTGCTTATCTCCAGGAGCCAGGACAAAGATGTTTGTCCCAGAAAAGTGCTGCTCTACCTCCACGTGGGCCCTTCTCCAGCCATAATATGTTCGTTCTCCAAGTGTGTTATTGCTAACAATCCTTGGCTGTTAGTAACAACAATCCTTGGCTGGCTCCAGAGCCATGTGGCTATCGGTGTTTGAGATTAGCCCCATTATCTTCTTGGCTTCTACACAGATTCCCTGCAAACTCAACTCAAATATGAAAGTCAAGATTGGTTTCTTCATATTGAGCCTCTCCCTTGCAGAGCCTGTGTACCTGGATTATGTTGACTTTCTGAGGCTACTGCAATATATTTTGGAGAAAGGTAGTGCTGTTGAAGTAGATGTCATCAGGGTCAGGGCTGTGAGACCAGTTTGCAGAGAAAAGCAGTATTTTATGAGACCAAGTAATGTAAAAAAGAAAAAACAGGGCACAAAGAAAATAAAAAATTCAGAATAAATAGCAAAAAACTTCCCTGAACTCCAGCTCAGACCAGTTATCCAATGAGCCTGAGGGGGAAGGGTTGGTAGTGTGGAAAGCGGGAGAGAGCATTAGCAAGAGGGAAGACAGTACTGCCTGAGCCTGTGGAGAAGAGATTGTTTTAATTCCTGACTGCAACACAGAAGTAGAGGAGACTCCTGAACTAGGAACAGGGAGATATTCTTAACACAAGCAGTTCTCCCCACTCACAAACGTGATAGGCAGGGAGAATGCCAAAGCACCAGAACAGTGGTTTCCAGCCTGTGGTATGTGAACTGCAGCCTATTTCAGAAATCTGCAGAGTGACTGAGAAAAACAATCTTGCAGTAAGCTGTGGCCTATCTGGACTTGCACCTGCACCAGACTGTTGTCTACTGGCTGGAAAACTGAAGAGGTTCAAATCCTTGTAACATCAGATAAGAATCCTGACACAGGCAGTGGGTAGAATTTGCCTGCCAGGCCTAGTCAAACCTTCACTGTGTTTAGTGCAGGGTCTTCTCTCCAAGTCTGATGTACTGAATCACAGGATCATTTAGGTCGGAAAAGACCTCTGAGATCGAGTCCATCCTGTGACTGATCAGCAACTTGTCAATTAGAACAGAGCACTAAGTATCACGTCCAGTCATTTTTTGAACATTTCTACCACCTCCCTGGGCAGTCCATTCAAATGCTTTCAGGAAGAAATTCCTCCTGATCAACATTTGGAGTGAAGATCTTTGTTCCCAAGCCTCCACCAGTTTATTCCTTGAAGCTTTGTCAGTGCAGTATGCCATCTTCTCATTTATATCTACTCCATGTACAGCAGAAAGAGTCTACAATACTTTGGTCCGGTTATCCCGGCTTAGTTTCCTCCTATTCCAAATGCTCTCGGGCTGGATTCTGTGTGCTTTTCAGAGACACGTTCCAGCTGGCACTACACCATCTGACAACAGCATCCCAAGAGCACTCAGCCTTTGTTGTTTTGTGCTGCACACCAAATTTCCATCTTGATTATCAAAGGATTGCCAAGCCATGATGGAAGAATGCTAATAATACTGATTAAATCCACACAGATTATGGAGCTGCAGACATGTTTGTCACAAAGCTTGTGAAACTTTGTTTACAGCTGTAATTAATTGTCTCCCTGCGATAGTAATAAAACAGAATATCAACAGCTGCATCAAGAAAATCAACAATACCTGTGCACTGTTTGGTCTGAATTTCAATTTAGTTCAAAGGACCCTCTATCTTACTGAAAAAAATGGGAACAGGGAGATCTTGCAGCTCCTCAGCAGTAGGATCTGTTGTAGCTTCTGTGCATCTATGCAGTAAGCATCACGGATGCAGACTGGTTAAATCTATCTACTCTATGCAGAGAAGGCAGAAGCATGAAAAACACCGATTAATTTTCAGATAGTGTGTAGGGTAACATCAGATTTCATGCCCTTTCTACTTACCTGAAGAATATGCGCTCAAGGGACAGAGGATGAGCAAACATAAGTAAAGGCTATCAGACCACAGCAAAGGTCAAGGACCATGGGACGTCATCACCGGTGGCATCAGGGGATGAACAGTCTGAACATCACCTTCACCAGCCCTGCCTGCTCAGCACCAAGCAGGGACCAACTTCCACACAGGGTAAGTAAGCCTGGCTTTAACATGCCAGGCCTTGCAAAGAAGCGACACCCAAAGGGTAAGGACCACTGCATTGTGGGAAACCAGAGGTGCTCTACACAATGGAAAAAATGCACAGCAGGAAAAAGCCTAAATGGAAGAAACAGGGGAGGGAGGGGGGGTGGATGTTGTGGGGTTTTGTTTGGTTGGTTGGTTGGTTGGTTGGGTTTTTTTCTCCTGACTCACAACCCAAAACTCCTCATCTCAGGGAGTCAAGTTTTATTCACTATCCTTTCTTGCCATCTGTCCTGTCATAGTTCAGTTTAGGCTGCCGGAAGCTGCACCAAGTTCTCTAACACACTTCTGCTGTGCCAGCCCCTCGCTGCTCTCCATTAGTCCCCACCATACTCTCCTTGACTTTCTCCTCCTGTAGTGCAGCTATCCTTTATCCTAGATTTCTCCATGTCAACAGGGTGCCTCCCCGTCTCCAGNTCGCATGGGCTCTCACGGGGCGTTCCTCAGGAGGTCATTCGTGAGGTAACTCCCGCGGCCCCTCACGGAGTCCCTCCCGGGAGACCTCTGGCTGTCCTTTACCGGGGTCCGTCATGGGACCCCTCAC
>VWZT01015859.1:147-15781 GCA_013397055.1 Pachycephala philippinensis
TTCCTAATTCCCTGGTTCTGCCTCATTTCGGCTTTTTTTTTTTGGCTTTTTCTCCGTCGAGGCGGCAGCTCTTTGCAAAGCCCCTGCACTGTGTGGGGAACAGCGGGGTGAAGTTGGGGGATCCATTGGGGTATCCACAGGGGCACCCGTCAGGATGTCCATTGGGTGCCCACAGAGGCGCCCATCGGGGCATCCATCAGTTGGGATATCCATTGGAGCACCCGTCGGGATGTCCATTGGGTGCCCACAGAGGTGCCCATCGGGGCATCCATCAGTTGGGATATCCATTGGAGCACCCGTCGGGATGTCCATTGGGTGCCCACAGAGGTGCCCATCGGGGCATCCATCAGTTGGGATATCCATTGGAGCACCCGTCGGGATGTCCATTGGGTGCCCACAGAGGTGCCCATCGGGGCATCCATCAGTTGGGATATCCATTGGAGCACCCGTCGGGATGTCCATTGGGTGCCCACAGAGGTGCCCATCGGGGCATCCATCAGTTGGGATATCCATTGGAGCACCCGTCGGGATGTCCATTGGGTGCCCACAGAGGTGCCCATCGGGGCNCCCGTCGGGATCTCCATTGGGTGCCCACAGAGGCGCCCATTGGGTATCCATCCCCTGGGGTATCCATCGGCGCACCCTTTGGGATGTCCACTGCAGTCCCCCAGGGTGCCCATCGAGTGACCCATCGGGACCCCCGTCGCGGTGCCCATGGGGTGCAGAGCCCCCCTGGCAGGCAGATCCCGGGAGAGGGTGTGGAATAACGTGGGAGCACAGCTCTCCGAAGCACACGGAGCAGGAGCAGCTCCTGGCACTGCCAGCGCCTGAGAAACAGCGAAAATTAATGGCAAGGAGCAGGCCTGGAAATATTGGTGGTGAAACTGGTCCTTATTTCTCCTGCAAAGTGCTCTCTCCGGCAGCTCCTGCTGCCGAGGGCAGCCAAGGTGATGGAGATTTAGTGGAGGAACGTGCCCGAAGCTCCCGGTGTCACACATTCCCTCCGGTCCCAGGAGATCCCAAAGCAAAGGGAACAGCACCTGGAAATCCTCCGCCTGGGGAGGGACTCGGGAATGGGACACGCTGCCCTTCCTCAGCACCCTGCCCTTCCTCCCACCTCACCCTGGGCTCATTCCCGGCAGGAAAGGGGGGATTGTCCCCTTTATCCCCTCAGGTGAGGCCCCACCTGCAGAGCTGCTCCTGCTCTGAATCCCAACATCAGCAGGATGTGGAGCTGCTGGAGCAATTCCAGAGGAGGCCCCGGAGCTGCTCCGAGGCTGGAGCCCCTCTGGAGCCAGGCTGGGAGAGCTGGGAATGTTCCCCTGGAGAAGGGAAGGCTCTGGGGAGAGCTCAGAGCCCCTTCCACGGCCTAAAGGGGCTCCAGGAGAGCTGGAGAGGGACTGGGGACAAGGGATGGAGGGACAGGACACAGGGAATGGAAAATTGGAGATTTAGATGGGATATTGGAAGGAATTCCTCCCTGTGAGGGTGGGGAGGCCCTGGCACAGGGTGCCCAGAGAAGCTGTGGCTGCCCCTGGATCCCTGGAAGTGTCCAAGGCCAGGCTGGAGCAGCCTGGGATAGTGGGAGGTGTCCCTGCCCATTGCAGGGGTGGCACTGGATAAGCTTTAAGGTCCCTTCCAAAACAACTCCAGGGTTCAATGATTCCATACAATCCCCGCTGAGCTGGAAAAGTTTGGAGAAAGGGGCGATTCCTGTGGTGGGGCTGAGCCAGACTCTCTGTCCCAGGGACTTTCCAGGGCCAGACTCAGGGGACGTGAGGCCATGGGGAGAGGAACAGAAAGCGGCGATTTTGCACTGAAAATTCACTTTATTGCTCAAAATAGAAGCCATTAGCTGGGCTGTGCCCCTCCCCCTGTGGTACTTATGGACAAATTCTGATTTTTACTTAATGGTTTCCCTGAAAAGGTTGTAATTTTCTTCCCATTCCCATCGAGCCGCAGCTCCAGCGCTGTTGTGGTGAACTCCAGCGGCCGAGGATGGCTCCCGTTAATTGATATTCCTCATGCTGGGACTGCGCTGAAAGAGGAGATGTTTTATTTTAGCTTATTAAAACTCACCTGGTTGGGGGAAAAAAAAAGAATCAAAAGAACGATTAGGGGTGAAAGGAAACGTTCTGGTTCATATTGATTTAAGATCTGCTTAAATTGATATTTGCACATCCCAATTAGAAACCCGTGATCTTTTCCCAGAACTTATTTTTCTTTTTCTGAGTCGGGTTTTCTTTTTCTGGAGGATCTTAGGGAAAGCCTCAGTGGGAGAAGCCACTGTCTCCTCTCCCAGCTGGCCACGAGGCGCCTTTGTGGGGACACGAGTGGGGACATGGTGTCCCGCCTCTCCATGAGGGGGGAAACACCACCAGGTGAGGATGAGGATGAGGATGAGGATGAGGATGAGGATGAGGATGAGGATGAGGATGAGGGCTTTGAGGACATTCAGTGGCACTCAGTGTCATCCATACGGTGCCTTGCAAAGGGCAGCTTCCCATGGGGTCTTGTCCCCATGGAGAGCGGGAGGCACTGGGGGTTTTCGGGACGATGTGGGGATCCCTCCCTTGGGATGTCACGGCTCCAAGGGTGGCTGTGCCCCGCTGTGCCCCGTTCCTGGTGCCCTGTGAGGTGGCACAGCCGGGAAAGGAAGCTGGGGACGTTCCTTCCCCTCCCCGTGTCCGGGGAGAAACCTCGGGCTCAGCTTGTGGGCGCGGGGTGTTGTGACACTTGGTGACACCGTCCTGTCCCCAGCAGCCTTTCGGGGAAACCGTCGGAGCTGCCCTTCCCCTTCCCAAAGCGGGAACAGCCGCTGTCCCCATCCTCCCGCGGCCCCTCCCCGGCCCCGGTGACCCCTCGGGGTGTCCACAGCCCCCCCAAACCCTGGTGACGCAGCTGTGGGACCCGAGGGAGGGACAATCCCTCAGGATGAGGGCAGGGCCCCAGCCACCCCCGGCCTCCTGGGGCACACAAAACACCCCTGACAGGACCCATCTTCTCCCAAAACCCCACCACGCCGCGTCCCCGTGACTCTGGGAAGGGACTGGGGGACAGAGGCGATTCCTGGCGGCACACACGTGTGCACACAGATGCCACCCACGCCCGCACCCACGTGCGTCCCTTGTGTCCCCTCCTCCCTCCCTCCCTCCCCGGCGCGGCCGAGCTCGCCCGGCGTGACGGGAGCCGCCCCAGAGGTGACTTTATCGCTGACAAGCCGGTCCCAGCCCCGGTCAATGGTGTGTGTTTACACTGCAGGTGACATTATCTGCCCTCCGCGCAGGGCAGGACCCTGCCTGCCAAATTCCCTTCAGCTTTCAAGTTTATCTAAACAAGGATTTCAGAGTGGGAAGGCAGCGAAACGCTCGGCAACGAGCAGCCCCGGCGAGCCCGGATATTTGGCTTTGTGGGGAGCTGGGCTTTGTCTGCTCTTGGCAGCGAGGTTTTCCAGCCCCCCCGGCAGGAGAGGGTTCGGCCCTGAGCTCCTCTGGCACCGGGGCTTTGTGGTGGTGGCCGCAAGGATCCGCAGCCAGCGGCACCGGGAAGCACCGGGAAGCACTGGGATGGGGATGGAGCAGGTGGGAGATGTCCGTGCTGGTGGCACGGGGCTGGATGAGACCTTTGGGGTGCCTTCCCCCCCAGGACCATTCCAAGAGGCGGTGACGTCTCCCGGCGGCTCCGGGAAGAGCGGCGGGTGCCGGTGTTGCCACAACAGGCCCCGGTTGCCGCGGCCTTTCACAAGCGGCGCTCCGCTGACCTCGCCTCCGCCGCGGATCTGCTTGAGCAACGCCAGTGCCCGGCCCAGCCCGGCTCCTCCTGCTGCTGCCGCACGGCCGGGGGGCTCTGGGGGGCAGCACCCCCGCTCGGGACCCCCCAAAACCCCGCCGAGCCCGCGGCAGGCTCCCGGCATCAAAACCAACACTTTTCTCCCGTGTGTCCCTGGATTTGGGACTGGCGAGTGAGGAGCACCCGTGAGTGCACTTGGTGCTGGGGGCAGGGAGAGCCCCAGGACCCCCCTGGCAGCAGAGGCAGCTCCAAAGAGCTGGAATTACAAAGTTCTGGCCTGGAAGTTGGGACTGCAGGAGGAGGGATCGTGCCCAGGACTCACTGTCGGGACTTGGCTGCAACCCAGGTCCAAACCCAGCAGCTCCAGTTTGGGTTGGAAGGGACCTTAAAGCTCATCCAGTGCCACCCCTGCCATGGCAGGGACACCTTCCGCTATCCCAGGCTGCTCCAAGCCCCGTCCAGCCTGGCCTTGGACACTTCCAGGGATGGGAATGTCCAAGGATGTTAAATCCTCCGGAGGGAGGTGGGAGAGGAGGCCAGGTTTGGCTGTCCCCTTGACATCCCCCTCGTGCCCCGTGGCTGGAGCCAGGTCACTCTGGGATCCTCGTGGATGCTCCTGGGAGTTCCTGGATGCTCCTGGGTGCTCCTGGGCACTCGTGGATGTTCCTGGTGCTGTCCCGTGCCCGCCGCCCCCGGATCCCGGCCCGCGATCCCGCAGGCTCACCTGCCCTCCCTTCCCGGGGCAAACAGCTCAGCCCCGGCTTTTGCTGAGCACTGTCTAATTATAGATATTATATTGCAAATGGCTTTTGGGCCTGCTAATGGTATTACTGGTGTTATTCTTCTACTTGTTAATTATAACCAATTTGTTTGGGATGCCTTCCCAGTTTTCGGCTGTAATTGCTCTCTCCCCATTCCCTGATGGCTGTGACTCAGCAGAAACTCCGCAGTTTCGCTCAGGGATGAGGTTTCTCTTTGTCTCTCCTGCCAAGCGTGGCTGCAGACGCTGCCTGAGCGGCGTGGCTACTGCTCCCACCCCGCCGGTGGCCACGGGAGGGGCCGGCAGGGATGCGCGATGCCGGGGCCGGTACCCACGCGGGGCTGGAAGCGGTCGGGCTCAGGTTTGGGATGCTCTGGAGGAGCCGGATCAGGGCTGTGACCCGTGAACAGTCCCAGGACCCCTCCTGTGAAATCCCAGCGAGCTCCGTGCGGCCAAAGGCTTAGCCCGGGGAAGGGGGGAATATGAAAGGGATTGTTTTCTTTTTCTTATTGCTAAATTCTTAAGAAGTTTGCTCTTCTCCTCTGGCCGGCATTAACTGCAGATAAGTTATTTGGAAAGCGAGCATTTCTGCAGAACAGCCGCTCAAGTAGCCTAATACACACATTAGAGTCTATTTGCACTTAAAAGAAGTGGGAGGTATTAAATCAGCCCCTGGCCAGATAGGCATTGTATAAACAAGAGCTGTTAACTCCTACTTGATAGCGATGATAGCGAGGGAAAGCAAAACAGCCCTGCAGTGTCACCACCGGCCTGACACAACTTGTTGTAGGTCCGGGCAGAAAAAGAAAACAAACCCCTGGGAGTTCATGGCTGCGGGAGGGCGGCCGGCGGCGGGATGATCCCAAAGCCTCTCCCGGCCCGGGAGCGGCTCCCGCACCCGCGGGGAGCTGTCAGCGGCCGGACAAGAGGTGGACACGCTCACGGAGCTCGGGACAGAGGGGTCACCCCTCGAAAAGCGGGGTTCCCATCCTGGGTCCCGCTGCGGCGGCGCTGGGCTGTGCGCGGGGCCGGGGGGATGCTGCTGCTGCCGCCGCCGAGGTATTAATGAAATTTATGAGTCAGAGCGAGCAAAAGAAACCGTTTTCAGCTGACTTCACTCACCACTTCCTCTCCTCGCCTTCGCCTCTCCCGGCAGCCCACTTATCTTCGCCTGGAGCCGTGCCCAGCGCCCCTGCCCGGTGCCGCTCCCGGGAAAGGCCGGAGCGCTCAGCACCGCTCCCGCCGCGGAGTGCGCTCCCTCCCTCCCTCGCTGCCTCCCTCCCTCAGTCACTCAAGCGCTCTCAAGTTGTTCTCTGTGGCTAATCAAATGTCAAAACAAGCTGCCCCTGTGATTTGGAGAGCTTTTAAACAGGAAGACATTCACCGCTGAGACCCGAGAGCGCCGGGCTCGGCCGGCAGCGGGAGCAGCTCGAGCTCGGCGCCGCTCCCGGGAGCTGCTGGGCTCTTTGGGGTCTCTCTTTTGGGGGATTGTCACTGTGGAGCTGGTAGCACCGATCCCACGGCTCCCCCAAAGCCAGGGCTGCTGCCTCCCGTGGGACTGGGGCTCCTTCCATCCATCCCTCCATCCACCCCCTGGTGGGCAGCAGCAACATCCCCACCCCTGCGTCCCACTCCTGATCCTTACCCATGGTTTATAGCCTGACCCTAAACCTGAGGGTGCTTTGGGGCTAAAGCAGCGTCCTCAGCTCCGTCCTGGCCCTGCAGCCCTGGGGGACGGAGCGGACCAAACCTCAGGCGACAGCCTCAGACTCGCTTCCCACCCTAAACCCTCCTTTCTCCTCCTTGAAAGCCTTTCCTGCTTTGCCAGAACTCTCGCTCAAACCTCCCCACCGAGCAGCCCCGGGGGCCGTGCCACGCCAGCATCCCCCGGTGCCATCTGTGGGGCCGGGAGGGAGGGGGCTGTGCCCGCCGCCACCGCGGGAAGGACGCCGGGAGCGCACAGGCAGCGGCTTTGTCCCAGCGCGAGGCGGGGAGAGCGCTGCGGGTTTGTTTTTAGACAAATGAATGGATTTCAGTGTTTGACCAACACCGCGGGGAATGCCAGGCCCAGGGATTTGGCAGCAGGGCTGACACTTGTCAGCTCTGGTTCCTGCGGGAGGGAGCAGCCCGCTGTCCCTGCTCTCCCTGCTCTCCCCTCTCTTCCCCTCTCTTTCCCTCTCTCCCCTCTCTCTCGCTGCTTTGTTATTTTATTAAATCATTAAAAGACACTTCTTTAATAGCTCCAGGAATATCATTTTTTCGTGTGGTTGGGGCTGCTCCCGCCTGGAACCGGCACAAATCCTCCCCTCTCTCCCCTCTCTCCCAGCCCTCCGCAGGGCAGCGACGTGCGCGGGGCCGGTCTGGGAAGAATGCGCGGCAAGGGAAGATCCAGCAAATCCTCGGGACCGCCGCATCCCGGAGGGCTTTGTCAGCCAGCGGGAAGTTTGCGAAGGGCTTCACAGTCTCTGGAGCCAGCCAGGGCAGTGCCCGGGACACAGGGGCACAGGAATGGCTGTGGCATCCCTGACGAGCCCGGCCTTGGCCTCGGAGCAGCCCGGGAGCAGCCGTGCCAGCCCCGCGGGAATGCCAGGAGTTTTCCATGGGGGGCTCTGGCACAGGCACTTCCCTGCTGAGGTGCTCGGCGCGGGGCACAGAGTGGGAATTCCCTGGGGAAGAGCCGTGGGAATGGCAGCCCTGCGCCCCAAAGAGCCTCGGAGAGGGCAGGGCCGGGAGCTGCCGCTGCCGTGCCCGCGGCCCCCGGGTGATGCTGCTGAGCCCAGCCCGACCGAGAGCCCAGCCCAGCTCCCGGTGAATCATCCCGGGATGGAGGCAATCTCCCGCCTCTGGAAGGGCAGCAGCTGCCTTTCCCTGCGGGACCTGGGAGCAGGTAGGAGTCAGGGCTTTCCAGTCAGTGTGAAATCACAGGATCATGGAATTCCGAATAGTTTGGGTGGAAAAGGGCATTAAAGCTCGTCCCATCCCACCCCTACCGTGGGCAGGAACACCTTCCACTATCCCAGGGTGCTCCAAGCCCCATCCAGCCTGGCCTTGGGTGCTTCCAGGGATCCAGGGGCAGCCACAGCTTCTCTGGGCACCCTGTGCCAGGGCTCACCCCTCTCACAGGGAACAATACCTTCCCAAAATCCCACCTCACATGTCTGGGCCGTGCTCCCACATCTCTTGCCCAGTGCTGCCCCTCAGCCCGGTGCTCCAGGCCTGGAATGTGGGTTTGGGAGGCAGCACCCAGCACCCAAGGGGTGTTTGCTGCTCTGCTTGGCACCGTGGGCAGCCTCTGCTCCGGAGCTGCCCCAGTCTGGGACAGATAAGGGAGTTGCAGACCAGCTCCGGGGCGGTGCCGGAGCTGTTTGCAGGCAGCTCCTCGGCTGGGGCTCCGGGGCAGCCACAAATACCCCGGCTCATTCCGGGTGCTCTGCCCTCGGAGCCTGCCCAGCTCCCAGCCCAGCCAGGTGGGATGTCCCCGGCTCTGCTCCGGTTGTGTAATGAGCCCAGGGCTGAGGCAGCAGCCAAACCCACACTCCTGACCCGGCCACAGCTCGCCCACGGCGGGCACAGGCTGGGACACGCTCCACTCTGAGCTTCCAGGTGCTGCCCTGCACAGGGAACACGGGAATGCATCCACGGGGCTCCCTCTCCTCTGGACACCTTTGATCCCAGCCTTGTGGCTGCCTGGCTTCGTGCCGTGGGTGCATGGAGCGGGATGGGGATCCCGCTCTGTTTTGTGGAATCCCAGGATGGTTTGGAATGGAGGAAACCTTAAAGCTGATCCCATTCCAGCCCCTGCCATGGGCAGGCACACTTTCCACTATCCCAGGGTGCTCCAAGCCTGTCCAGCCTGGCCTTGGACACTCCCAGGGATGGGGCAGCCACAGCCTGGGCTGGCGGAAGGGGTCCCTGGGAGCCTTTGAAGGTCCCTTCCAACCCAAACTTGGGATTCTGGGATTCCAAGGCAAGCCCTGCTCTGCCTCACTTCCAAGGTGGCTGCTCCGAGGGCTCTGTGGGTCGCATCACCCTCGTGCTCTGGCATCATCAGCCCCTCCAGAAGCTCTGTACCCTCGGTGCCCGCTCACTGAGGGGGTTTGGAACCCAGCCTCCACAGCCCCCAAACCCAAGGGAAAGGGGAAAGCATCAAATGATGCTCCCAGAGCATGAGAAATTCCTGCTTGGATGATGAATGTTCCTATTTCTTGCTTTAAGAGAAAGCAATGAAAACTGCCCGAACCAGCATTTATCAGGGGTGCCTGCAAAGGGGCACCAGACAGCCCCAAATAAATCCCAAAATAAATGGGATTATGGCCCTGCTGTTCCACCTTCGGATGCTCCCTCAATTTGTCCCTCTGGGTGAGCTCCGAGTGACCGTCAGAGCCGTGAGGAGCCTTCCTGGGTCCCTTTCAGCTCCATCATTACGGACATCCGAGGCTGTCTTGAAAAATCCTTCCCGGATGATGCACTGGAGGAATCCGGCCTGGACATCAGAGCGGCCTCGTTCCTGCGCTGTTATTTTATTAAATCATTAAAAGACACTTCTTTAATAGCTCCAGAAATATCATTTTTTCATGTGGCTGGGGCTGCTCCCACCTGGAACCGGCACAAATCCTCTCGCAGGTTCAAAGCCGTCTGGCTTCTCCTGCTCCGCCGGGAATTAGGGATAATTGGAACGAGCGCGTTCAAAGGAGCGCGAGGTCGGCGGAGCTGACACCGCGCGGTCCCTCCCGCCGGGCCCGAGCTGCCGCAATCCCGAGGGATGATTTATGGCCAAAGCCCCGGCCAGGGCCGGCAGCCGGGCCGAGGAGGGCCCCAGAGCCCGCAGCCTGTCCCGACACGCCGCTGCCGGGGCGCGGAGATTAAAGGCTCCTGCTCGGCAGCAGCGGGGAAATGCAAATGCTCCTGGAACGAGCTGTTAATTGTCAAACCGCAGCATTTCAGGGTAATCATCCCTTGTGCGGCTCGGAGCAGGCCCGGAGCTCCCCGGGAATGGGCTCCGGGACAGGAGGATGTGTCTTGTTTATGGCTGTGGCGGATGCAAAGGAGTGGGGAGAGAAGTGGGAATGGGGCGGGGAAAATGGAAAAGGAGAGGGTCCGCGGGGGAGAGCTCTGGTGGCCACGGCTCAAATCCCATGGGGATCCCATGGAGAGGGAGACCCTGTGATGGAGAGGGAGATGGGGGGAGTGGGGAGGCTCAGACTGCTGTGGGAAGGGCTGATCCCATTGGGAATGGCCCCGGGGGTGGCACGGAGGCTGCGGAGGCTCCAGCACCTGTCCCCGAGGCCAGGGCTGTTCTCCGCTCGTTGTCACCACGTCCAGCCACGGCTGGCGCTGCCCCGGGGCTTTGAGGCCGCAGCAGGAGCTGCTCTCTCCCCATCCCGCCCTCCTGGGGCTGAGCCCCGGTGTTTCCCACCGGGAAGCGAAGGGAGAGGTGGCCCAACCCAGCGGGAAGGGACCCCAAAGCCATCCCGGGGCAGAAACCCCCAAAGGGCGGCCGTGGGCCCGGCACCGCAGCCCCCGTGGGCACCTGGAGGTCCCTGAGTGAGGAACACCTTCCAGAGCACCGGGATGGTTTTTTTCCCTGGCTTTGGGAAGACAGAGAACCCCCGGGCAGAGAGCGGCTCCTTCAGAGCCGGGTTTCAACAACCAGGAACTCGTGTGTGTCTTGGACTGGAATCCAGTGCGGCTGGGGCCATGTGCAAGATGTAATTTAAGCTCCAGCTCCGGGCCCAAATGTTCTCCAAGTGCGGAGGTTTTGGCACCGAGGGTTTGGTTTGGTCCCAGCTTTCATGGCAAATTGAATAATCGCAGGAGGGGGAGGAACGGGGAGAGAGAGCACGAGAAAAAAAACCCCAACAACTCTCGACAGTTCTTCCAAAAGTGGAAAGAACCAAAACACATTTTGGCTTCCTCAGCCCTGAGCCCGAGTTATTTCCCTCTAGATCTGGAGCAGCCTTTCCAACAACCTTTTTCAATTTAGCTTTTTATTAAAATCAAGCCGTGCCCTGGCAAATCCGTGCGGAGCTGCCTCCTGCCACGGCCGTGCCCAGCTCTGCAGCTCCTGCTCGTGCTGCTGGCACCCCAACAAACATTCCCGGCCCTGCTCCGGGGGCTCGGGGGAGCGGCCGCCCGGCAAGCACGGCCAGAGACCCCCGGGCACGTACTTAAATCACCTACTGTTGTGCTGACTTTCTGGCCTCGTCCATCTTTTAAGTCTATCTTTTAATTATTCCCATGTTTACAGTTTGCTGCGGCTTACAGGATTTTTCCCCTCAAATGCCTGCTTTCCTGACAATTAGCCCTGCTGGCTGGAAAAGCACGGGCCAAGAGCTGGAGGTGGAGCTCAGCACCAAAACCCAAACCTCCCTCCTCGCTCCGGCCAGCCCCAGTTCAGCTCTGGGAGCAGCCCTGGATCAGGATCGGGATCAGGATCAGGATCAGGATCAGGATCAGGATCAGGATCAGGATCAGGATCAGGATCAGGATCAGGATCAGCCCGGGCTTGGGCTGGATGGGGCTTGGAGCACCCTGGGACAGTGGAAGGTGTCCCTGCCATGGCAGGGGTGGCACTGGATGACTTTAAGGTCCCTTCCCACCCCGACCATCCCAGGATCCCACAATCCTTCTCCAGCACGCCCCTGCAGCCAGAGACACCCCAGTTTGAAGCCCCACCTGTAAATCCACCCCTGCAGGGAGAGTTTTGGGGTGCCGGGGGGTGTCGGTATGGAGCAGAGCCCCTCGTTAGGCAGCGCTCCCCCGGAATGAGGAGGGAGGCTGCTGTTAATCAGCTACAAACGATTTGAGTCATCGGCCCCTCCGCTTCGCCGCTGCTTTCGCGAGGAATTAGGCCTCCATAAAATCAAGCAGCATGAATCTCCGAGATTTACACGCTGCTTTCTTAACAGTTTTCAGTATATTTCAATAGTTAATAAAACTAAATGCTGCTTTGTGTAAAAGGTAATAGATTACAATCGGGGGGGTTTTACTGGCACTCAGTGTGTTCAGCCAACACCTCATACGTTCACCTTGGAATCCACGGAAAGCACTTTGTGCAGATTAAAAGCAGATTTATCACAGATGTGCCTCAACATTATGCTTGGCTTGAACCATCAGACTCCTGGAGTTTAAAGGTTAGACTTTAATGACTTCAAGGAAGTCGGGTGCTTTTTAGAGCTTTAAATAAGCAGCTCGGATACTCCTGGCATTCCCAAACAGGGCAGACTGGTTACGGGCTGCTCCAAGGATGCAGAATTCCCACTCCAGAGTCTGCTGGGCACAGCCCTTTGAAGCAGGCACAGCTCAGGAGTTCAACCCTCATGCAAATCCATAATAAATTATTTACCAGATGAAAGTGCTGCCCTGAAAACTTCGGTGGCGGAGCAGCTTCCCATCCCCACGGACGGGACAGGAGAGATCGGCTGTGGGCTGAGTAAAGAACCCTGGAATGGGGCATTAAATGTTATCCCATTCCATGGAAAGGGACATCACCCACCATCCCAGGCTGCTCCAGCCTGGCCTTGGACACTTCCAGGGATCCAGGGGCAGCCACAGCTTCTCTGGGAACCTGTGCCAGGGCCTCACCGCCCTCACAGGGAACAATTCCTTCCCAATATCCATCCATCCCTGTTTCTGTCAGTTTGAAGCCATTCCCTGTGTCCTGTCCCTCCATCCTTTGTCCCCAATCCCTCTCCAGCTCTCCTGGAGCCCCTCCCAGGGCCTCTGAGCTCTGGGATGTGTGTCCGGCTTCTCTCGGTACCCACAGGAAGATGCTCCAACAACAGAACACCCCCAAACGAAGCAGGACAAAGTTTCTGCCGGGTTTTTTTTTCCCCTCCCAGCCATAAACTGAAAATCCAGCAGAGCTTCCCCCCGGAGCTCTGCTCCCGCTCTCCGCAGTTTGTTCGCTGCCCTCGCACACAGCAGCCGCTGACAGCATCCCGAGCTTTGGAAGTCGAGTGCTCAGTGGAGCTGAAAACGCCTCGGCAGGTATCCGGCTGATGGGTGCTCCTGGGAGGATGCGGCTGGAATGCCGAGGGAGGCGCGGCTGGATCCGGCCCCGGGGGAGCGGGAATGAGCGATGCTCGGCGGTGATCAAAGGCTGGGGATGACCACGGGGCCCAGCGCCCAGCCCTTGTTCTCCGAGGTGATAAAGGAGGAACCATTCGTATTTAAAAGCGCTGTAAACCTTTGGCTCCCGGAGGAATGACTTGGGATGGAGATGGATCAGAGTCACAGGGTGGCTTGGGTGGGAAGCGACATTAGAGATTATCCCGTTCCACCCCTGCCACAGGCAGGGACACCTTCCACTGTCCCAGGGTGCTCCAAGCCCCGTCCAGCCCGGCCTTGGCACTCCAGGGATGGAACAGCCACCACCTCTCTGGACAACTTCCACCAGCAAAGTCCGAGTGTGTCCCGCAGTGGGAGGAGGCGGGAGCAGTGGAAGTGACGCCAGGGAAAGGATTCCGCTTCCCTGGGGACAGCGATGGACCCCTGACCCTGCCCTGAGACTGCCTCTGGCTCTGCACTGGGAGCCCAGAGTCCAGTGTCCAGAGATGTTGGGGTGCTCGGAGGAGACACCGGGATGAGGAGACACCTGGATGAGGAGACACCTGGATGAGGAGACACCGCGATGAGCTCCGAGGGGCTGCAGCCCCGGGCACTCAATGGAGTTTGCTCCGATGCTCCAGGACCCCTCCGCGCTCCTCTGAGCGGGGTTTGGGTTCCCCCATCCCCGTCCCGCAGCTCCCCCGTGCTGGGAGCAGAGCCCGGAGCTCCCGGGCCCCGCCGAGCTCTGCCTGCGGCCGGAGCATCCCGGAGCTGCTGGTGGAGCGGGAAGATTCCGGCAGAGCAGCCGTGCGTGTTTGATGTGGTTTAAATTAACCTCGATTGCTGTCTAATATTTTAAAAAGACACTTTTTCTAACATGCGGGAATAATGTAGGAGAACTAATGTTCCCTCCTGAAATGCCTTTCAGGATCGTGATAAAAGTGCACTTTAATCTGCTGTGAGAAGGCTCCGGGAGGGAGAGACGTCACCCGGACAGGTGGAATCGTGGAATAAATACAATCATTAATGAGGAGGAAGAATTTGCATCTCCCGACTTTTCCACAACACCTGTTCTGTTGTTTTTTTGGTTTTTTTCCAAGCAGATTTATTTTGTTTCCTGAGGGTCCGGAGAAGGCAGGGATTTGGGATTGTGGCCGTTATTAAGTGATGCTTCCAACGGCTGTAAAATGTCAGGGAAGCAGCGCCTGGGAACGGAGTGCTCCATTAAGTTTTCCCTATGAAATTAAGCACCTTTATTGCCTTAAATGAGAGTTATGGCCTAACGATGGACCCATGCAAATCCGCAGCAGCATTCCCACCGCGCCGGGCAGGGAGGTGCTGCCGGCCCAGCGCCACATTCCAGCGGGAAGGAGCCCGGAGCTGTGGGAACAGAGCAACACGGGGTGCCAGGCATGGGGCAGGAGCGGGGTGCTGGCTGTCCCCAGCCGCACACAGCAGCAGGATTCCTGGGATAGGGGCCAAATTTTGGTCCTGGGTCCCCATCCCAACTTCCCACGGAGGCTTCACACATGGGGATGGTTCCCAGCTCACCCCATGGACAGCGGCTGCTGTGGACACTGCCAGCGAGCTGTGGTCACACCGGTGTCACCCCCAAATATCAGCATCACCTCACCCCTAAACACCGGTATCATCCCTAAATATCAGCATCACCCCCAAACATCAGCATCACCCCTAAACATCAGCATCATTCCTAAATATCAGCATCATCTCTTAATATCAGAATCATCCCTATATATCAGCATCATCCCTAAATATCAGCATTATTCCTAAACATCAGCATCATCCCTAAATATCAGTATCACCCCCAAATGTCAGCATCATCCCTAAATATCAGCATCATCCCCCAAAACCACCAACACCCTTAAATATCAGCATCATCCCGAAATATCAGCAAGACCCCCAAACATCAGCATCACCCCCAAACTCTGTCATCTTCCCTAAACATCAGCATCATTCCTGAGGTGGTGTGAGGGGAGCAGGGATGGAGGTGGCAGCAGAGGGGACACCGCTCTCGGCTGCCAGAGGAGCTCCCGATGCTCCCGCTTCCCTGTGTCATTCCCGCCCATCTTCCCCCCACACACACTCGGTTTATGGGAATTTCAAGTGTCTTATTCCTCATATCCAGCATTCCCGTTGGCCACAGGTTTTGTTGGATCATCAGGACATCAAACAGGCACCTGAGGAACTGCACTTCCCATCCCTCTCCCTGGAGCTGGGCGGGGAGCTGGGGGAGGGATGAATCCAGGGAAACCCCTTCCAATATCCCGAGCACGCCTCTGGTGATCCCACAGACCCCCAGTGGGTAACGAGGAATCATTCCCATGCCACACCATTCCCTGATTCTTGGCCGTGACCAGCGCTGGAATTCCCGGTGTTATCCAGGTCTCTCTTACCGGACTATCCATGAGTCTGCCGGGAATTCCCGAGGATGGGATGCAGACCGATTGATTCCCGTGTTCCTCAGGTGGCTCTGGGAGGAAGGGATTCGATGCTTCCCTCTCCCCCACGCCTCCAGGATCTCTCCCGCAGCGCTTCCCACCGGGAAGGGGTGGCGGTGGCAGGAAGGGACCCCTCCTGTGGGGCTGCCACAGCCGCAGCCTCCGAAGCATCCACGGGTGCCCATTCCCATGGGAAGAGGCGGTTCAGGGAGAGCAGGGGCGGACAGGGGACACGGCCGGGTCCGGCAGGGGACAGGAGATGGGACAATGGGACACGGCCAGGGAGGGGATGCAGGTTGGGGTTTGCTTTCCCACTGGGACACAGACGGGACAGGGAGGGACCAGAGTGGTCACGGGACCTTTTAGGGACCCCAGGGATGAACACCCCTGGAATGAGGGTCCCACAGGGAATTCCACCTCTGCTGTGAGCCCCCACAGGCAGCAGCTCCTCCCAGCAGGACAGAGGGATGTGGGAGATGGGATGGAGCTTGGTGCGGGATGGGGGGACATGGGGGGGGTCCCAGGTCCCAGGTAGGGGTGTCAGGTCCTGAACAGGATCCCAGGGAGGGATTCTGTA
>VWZT01015859.1:66228-76858 GCA_013397055.1 Pachycephala philippinensis
CCAGCCCAGCCCCACAGTGCCCAGCCCCACAGTGCCCAGCCCGGCCCCACAGTGCCCAGCCCGGCCCCACAGTGCCCAGCCCGGCCCCAAAGGGCTGCCACGGGTGGGATTGTTCCCTCGGGACACCCCGCAGGTTCCAGCCACATCCCGAACCAGCAGCTCCTTCTCTCCCCTCTCGCTGTTCCAAACCTCTCTGTGGGACACGGGCCTGGAAAAGCCTCCAGAGACCATGAGTCCAAGCATCCCCCAGCACTGCCAAGGCCACCACTGACCCATGTCCCCAAGTGCCACATCCACACGGCTTTAAATCCCTCCAGGGATGGGGACTCCAGCCCGCTCCAGGGCTGAACATCCCTTGCCATGAAGAAATTTTCCCAATACCCGACCAAAATCTCCCTGGTGCATTTTGAGGCCATTTCCTCTCATCCTGGCAATGGATGGATGGAGAGACCTTGGCATTTTTCTCCCAATCTCAGTCTCCACCAGGACCAGCCCAGAGTTTCCCTGCTCTGGCTCAGCAGGGCCCGGAACAAGGCTCGGGGTGTTTTTCCCTGCAGGACTGCCTGGCTTTCCTCCAGCTCCAGGCGAATTCCCGCAGTTCCAGGTCAGCTGGATGTTCCGTGCCGTTCCACACCCTCGAGCTCCCCTTGTCAGCTTTCCAAACCCATCAGGCCCCGGCGAGATAACGAGGCCCAGGCTCTGCCATCTCTCCCCAGATCTGCGGATATTCCAAGCCGCTCTAAGCTCCGGGTTGGATTTTTCAGGCAGGCAGCTGAGGACTTCAAAGGCACTGGTGCTCATCTGTTGGAAAATCTCCCCGAGTGCCTGGGAGCATCTGCCTGGTGGGGGGGAGGGGGTGGCACTGCTCGGTCCCATCAGAGCTCGGTGTCACTTGGGCAGAGACACAGGAGAGATCCGAGGTTTCCAAGGGACTGCCTTTGGGATGAGAACACAAATCCAGGCTTTACCCACCTTCCCAGGGCTGTTAAACTTCCAGGTTTAGCAAGGGAGGAGAAGGAGGGTTTGCTGTGATTTCCCCATCCCTGAGGATTTGTGCACAGGAGAGACACAAAGGGTTTGGGGATGAAACACCCTCTGGCTGCTGCAGGAATAAATGTTCTGCCCCAAAACAGAAGGAGGGCAGGGTGAGATGGGATATTGGGCAGGAATTGTTCCCTGTGAGGGTGGGGAGGCCCTGGCACAGGGTGCCCAGAGAAGCTGTGGCTGCCCCTGGATCCCTGGCAGTGTCCAAGGCTGGGTTGAATGGAGCTTGGAACATCCTGGGATAGCGGAAGGCGTCCCTGCCCATGGAATGGGGTGGCATTGGATGGGCTTTAAGGTCCTTTCCAACCCAAACAATCCAGGATTCTGTGATCCTAGACAACTGGGGCTGGAAGCAGAGCACAGATCCTGCATCTTTGGGGCTCCCTGGCAGACCCAGAGGGGGTCTCTCCCTGCCATTCCAGATCTCCTTGGCACCACACAGACAGGGAACAAACATTCCCCCCCAGCCATGCCTGGGGCTCCCCCCAGCCGCCCCGGAGCCGGGTTTGCTCCGGCAGGGATGGAGTGCGGGATCACCGAGGATGGTTCATGACTCGATAGGGACGGGACGGCAGCAAATCTCCTCCGTTATGAGCCTGGCCATAAAGTCCCCGGCAGGGACCGGGGCTGCTCCCCCCGCCGTGCCCAATCAATTAGCGCTGAGTAATTGCAGCCCATTAGGGCCGGCCGTGCCGGGGGAGCTCTGGCCCTGCCGGAGGAAGGCTGTGCTAGTGCTCGGCGCGGCTCCCAGGGCTCCTGCCCACCGCACAGCCCCCAAAATCGATAGCGGCAGGAAATTGTTGCTAAGGCAGCTCCAGGTCAGCGCTCGGGATCTCAGACATTCACTGCGCCATGAATAATCCAGAGGAACAACCACGGAGGGCGTTCCCAACCAGGGAAAGGGCTGGGAGAACTCCATACAAGTGCCCTGTCCCCGGGAGTGTCCAAGATGGGAACAATCCGGTCTGTGGAAGGTGTCCCTGCCCACGGCAGCGTGGAATGAGATGAGTTTTAAGGTCTCTTCCAGCCCAACCATCCCAGGATTCCATGGAAAAACAGCTGCTAAATGTGAACTGGAGCACCTTGGTGCTCTGTAACCTGGCTCTAGCAACCCCCCGTTATCAGCTCCATCCCTTCTTCCCACTTCCAGGATGGATCTCCACCCTTTCCTTGGATGCAGGAGATGAGGGAAGGCCCAGAGGGAAGGCTGGGAGCCGGCAGAGGTCGGCTCTAACCCCAGAACCCACCAGCCACGGGCACGGGGCCCCCAGCACCCTCAGCCCAGGGCAGCAGGAGATGTCCAGTGCACCACAGGGACCTTTCCCTGCATGGAGAGAAAAACCTCAAAGTAGGAGAGGAAAAATCCCCTCTGGCCCGCCCTGGGGCCGGGGCTCAGCGTTCCAAGCACAGGATGAAGCATTCCCGCTGCTGGGGCTGCCCGAGGATTTCAATGGGATTGGCCTGGGCTAACACACTGTGATCAAAGCTAATCTCTGATTAGCCACACTGAGGAGATTTAATTTAGTTTAAAGCCTTACCTGAAATGCAGAACCGGGTATTATTGCCTATCTGAGCGGGGCTGCTGCTGTAAAGCTGCAGTATTTATAGGAGAATTAAACCCTCCCTGCGAGCATCGCCCGAGGAGGCAGCAGAGCTGAGCGTGGCATCGCCGGCTCCAAACATCCAAAAATCACCACTCACTCACGGCAATGTCACAAGATTTTAAAATGCCGTTTATTTGCTCTTATTTTTATTTAGTTCGAGAGAGCAGAGTTCACATTTTCAAGCCAGGGGGGTTGAAATCTGCCCCTGTCATCTCAGGAAGGGGAGATTTTCACCCAGCGCCACTCCGGGAGCTGCAAGTTCAGCAAAATCCGCTGAAAGGTTTGGCTGCTCCTGTGTGAGGTGTCGGGGGCTGGATGGAGCCCCTGAACCCCACAGGAACACCCCACGGAGGCTGATCCCTGCCACGCTGCAGAGCCTCCTGTGGCTCCCAGCTGGATGCCCACGCTGCTTTTCCAGGTGCTTCCAGGGGAGTTTCTGGGGAACCAGAACTCAGGAGAGCCTTTTCCCACCACTCTGAGGGATGATCTCCATGCCCACACTGCAGATTTTACAGAATCCCAGAATCCCTGAGGCTGGAAAAGCCCTCCCAGACCATCGAGTCCAAGCTGTGCCTGATCCCCACCTCGTCCCCAGCCCAGAGCATTGAGTGCCATGTCCAGGCCTGCCTTGGACACCTCCAGGGATGGGCACTCCAAACCTCCCCGGGCAGCCCCTTCCAAGGCCTGACCACCCTTTCCAGGCAGAAATTCCTCCTCATGTCCAACCTGAGCCTCCCCTGGTGCAGCTTAACCCGATGTCCTCATCCTGTCCCTGTTCCCTGGGAGCAGAGCCCGGCCCCACCTGGTTCTGCTCCCAGTGCTGGGAATTTCGGGCCCCGAGGGGTTTTCTGGGCCAGCCCATCCCGGCTGCCGGGAGGTCCGGGGTCCCGGGAAGCAGGGAGGGGTACCCGCAGCCCTCCCCACGCCTCATTTCCTTGGGAAATCAGAGCAAGGGGAAAAAATAACCGTAAGCGAACTAATTCCTGTTAGGAACGAGCTCCTCTCTCCCCTCATCTCCTGCGAGCGTTCTTGATTAGCTGATAAATGATTAATGGTGCCGAGAAAAGCCGGCTCCTTCATCTCCTGCTTTCATCCCCCAGCCGCCTCCGGGGGACTCCAAATGTCACGGGCAGATGAAAGGGGCCCCCCGAGACCCCACGGGTCCAAATCTCCCGGGAGGAGAGGCCGAACCCCTCCCTCGGAGCCTTCATCCCCTGCCTCAGCCTGGGAGCGCATCCTCTGCCTGCTCTGAGCGCTCCCTGGTTTCCCTTTCCCGGGAAGCAGAGGCAGGGAAGGCACGGGAAGCAGCAGGCACGTCCCCGGAATCCATCGCTCCTGACAAGGGCTCTATTTTAATGCTCCTAACAGCAATTTTTATTCCAGCACTATGGGAAGGCACTTAGATTTCTGTGCAGTTTTTACTTTTTAATCTCCCATACTTCTTGCCGGTGTCAAAGTGTCACCAGTTAATAGTCTGACTGGAAAAAGGAGTGTTTCAGATCTTGTTCCCTCGTCCACGCTGTGAATACATTAGAGAGGCACTGAATGATTTAAGAGGGATTTTTCTCCCTCGGAGCAGGCAGGAAAGGCAAACGTGGGAGCGCAGGAGGGGCCCAGCCCCGCTGCTCCGAGATAAAAAGATGGGCAGTGCTTTCTGCTCCGGGCTTCCCTGAGGCAGCGGGATTTGGGGTGGGGAAAGCACTGCCGGCACCTCCTCATCCCTCAGGAATTCCCAGTGATGCTGCCTCACCTGGGACACTCCAGTTTGACTCTCCCCAGCAGTGTTCCCCCAAGGACTGTGTCATTCCACGGGCACTGAGCACCAGGAAAGCGGACACCCAGCGCCAGAGGTTGTGGAGCACGAGGAAAAGCCTGGGAAGGGAGGCGTTCCCATTGGAGTTATCCCAGGTAACGGGCAGAGCGTTCCCTGTGGATAACGGCCCACCCCCTGGCAGCAGTGGGAATGCCCAGTCTCACCCATTTCTGCTGGAGCAGGCTCCAAGGATGCCTCTGGTCCCAAATATTCCACCCCTCAGCTCCCTTCCGCCCCTCCCAGCTCCCGGGGGATGTCCGGGGGTGCTCCCAAGGCCCTGGATAATGAGAGCGGGAGATCAAAGCTCCCCGACTGCACCAGCCCTCAGCAGCAGCCGCCTCCTGGCAGCCCATCCCTCCGCATTCCAGCTCCACCAATTCCAGCCAATTAGTTCATTAATCTGTCCCTCATTAATCTGTCCCCGCCCAGGCACTGGGAAGGGCTGGGGGAAACACAGAGAGGAGCTGGGACGGGGATGGGGCAGCAGGGAGGCCAGGCAGCCATATTATTAATATTATTATTATTGTTATTATTGTTATTATTGTTATTATTGTTGTTATTGTTGTTATTGTTATTGCTATTGCTGTTGTTTATTATTAATAATTATTATTATCATCATTATTATGAACATCTGTAAAGATCATCTGCAGCCCATTAATTCCCCCCAGCAGGATTCCATAGGAAACCTGCTGAGGCCTGGCATGTCCAGTGGGACTCCAGGAATTTTCAGGATAAATCAGGCCTTACCCAGGGTTTGGCAGCCTCTCGCTCCCAATATGTCAATGTCTGATATCTGCCCCAATATATTGATATCTGATATCTCTCACAATACACTGGTATCTGATATCTGCCCCAATATATTGATATCCAGTATCTCTCACCATATATCAATATCTGATACCTCCCAACGTATTGATAAGGTTGGATGTGCCCACAGCAGGGGCTGGATCCAGGGAGCACCAACAGCTCTACCCATCCACAATTAGGGGAAGGAAAAGGGAGGCAGAGGAAAGCCCGGGATTTCCACAGCATCATTTTGCACAGCTCAGCCCTGGCTGCCGTGACGCTCCAGCTCCCGGGATTACCTGTCAGGCCTCTGTGAATTTTAAATAAAAGGTAAAAGGGTTTAACTGGAACACGACACCTCTGAGCACTCAGAAGTAGCTCAGCTCTGCTTCCCACTGCGCCAGGGATGTGCCAGAGCCGGATCCACACCAGGCAACGCTGCACATGCAGGGCCTGACATGATGGCAAACACCTTCCCTGCTCACACATTCCCTGCTCTGCCCTTCTCCTGTGGAACAGGAGTTTGGAGCCGCTCCTGGGCTTTGCTCCCAGCTCATCCCAAACCAAACCCACACACAAATAACAGCTCTGCTCACGGAGGGACCCACGGGTGCTGCCTGGGCGGGCTTTGGGGAGCAGGATTGAACATTCCAGTGCTTCTTCCAGCTCAAATGGGAGAGAGGAGAATGCTTGGTTTGGGTGGGAAGGGACCTTAGAGCTCATCCAGTGCCACCCCATTCCATGGGCAGGGGCACCTCTCACTGTCCCAGGGTGCTCCAAGCCCCATCCAGCCTGGCCTTGGACACTGCCAGGGATCCAGGGGCAGCCACAGCTTCTCTGAGCACCCTGTGCCAGGGCCTGCCCACCCTCACAGGGAACAATTCCTTCCCAATATCCCATCTATCCCTGCCCTCTGCCAGTGAGAAGCCATTCCCTGTGTCCTGTCCCTCCATTCCTTGTCACCAGCCCCTCTGCAGCTCTCCTGGAGCCCCTTCAGGCTCTAAATTCTCCTCAGAAGCTTCCCTTCCCCAGGTGAACACCCCCAGCTCTCCCAGCCTGTGCCAGCGCAGAGGAGCTCCAGCCCTCGGAGCATTTCCATGGATCTGTGATCCTAAAGCAGCCCCATCCCTCTGGTGCCACGCTCACGGGGCTGCTGGTGACTGGCACAGCTTGGGCTGAGCAGGAGGAGCCTTTGGGATCCCCAGTCCTTGGGCTACCAGGTGCCGGGGGGAGGTTGCCACGCAAGGGCAGTGACTCTGCCATCATCCCGGGAAGCTCCAGCAGAGCAGGACATGGAGCACCAGGAACGTGGGGAGGGAGCTCCCAGCCCAGTGCTCACCCCATTTGCATTTCCCTGGATTAACGAGGCACCCGAGTGGGAGACCTTGGTGTCTCTTTAAAGCACCCACATTTAGGGCTGAACCCAGAACCTGTCCCTTCCACAAGCACTCTGCACACCTACAGTCCCACAAAACCGGGGATTTACGGCCTGGATCACGCCTGCAGAGCTCTGGGATCCCATTGCTTGGCGGGTCCCGGTTTTCCATGGATATTTCCTTGCAGAGCAGCGAGTGCGGGTGATGGATGGGGAGCGCTGCGGTCGGGGCGAGCCCACTCTGAGCCACGGCCCCGCTGCCAGGGCCGGGCATTAATTATTAACTCCGACCAGGAGATTTGCCACTCTCCCAGCACCAGGCGCTGCAATCGTTCCCTACATAAAAGAGCATTAAGTGAAAGCCGGGATAAAGCCGATCGCTCGGCAAAGTGACGTCCCCGCTTTCAAGGCCTATTGCTCGGCAGGAAAATTTACAATCCTTTAATTCCATTTACAAGGCGGCAGCACAAAAGGGAGCTGGAGACGCAGGCTGGAAGCCGGGAGACTGAAGGGGAGGAATAAAATAAACAGGAGTCCAAGGGAGCCGGAATCAGGCCCCCCCTCTGAAATTCAGCCGCTCATTAAATTCCAGCCGGGATTAGAGGCGGGAAGCGCCGGGCGAGGCCCTCGCTGCTGTTCAATGGGAGGTATATTAAGTTATATAGGTTCCATCTTGTCCCTATTCACGCCGAGCCGGGTTGTCTATACCCGAGCAGCTCGGCGTAATTTGCTTATAAATAATTGACTTCTTGGCGATTAAAATCTCTGGAGGGGCTCCGGGTTTATTCACAACAAGCCGCCTCGGCCTGCCGTGCAAATTAGGCCTTTCAAACCTGTCTCATCTCCAACAGAAATGTTATGAAGAGTGATTTTTTTATCCCCTGTAATAACCTTCAACTAACCTTTAAACTGAAGTGAATAATTTAAATCTTATTTTCATATCAATGGGGGAGTCAAGCCAAGCAATTATCTTTTATCTGTATACTCTGTCGTCAGAGCGAGGCATAATAAAGTTTTCCCAAGTGGGCAGAGTGAGGCAGGAGAGGAGGAGAGAGCGGGAGCGCGCTGGGATCTGAAGCCATTAATGCGGCGATGAATTATTCAGTAATGAGGACAAGATCTGCCAGCGAGGATCCGCCAGCGCCCGCCGCTGCTCGCCACAAATCGCCCCAAATTCGGCACAATCGGAGCCGGCCAGCCCGGGTGGGTGGGCAGCATCCCCTGCCTGGGGAGCCTGCACCCCCTCCCAGGGTGAGAGACCAAAAAACAGGGGGAAAAGGACCAAAAAATGGCCCCCAAAATCCACCCCCATCCCAGGCGCTGAGGGGCAGCGGGGGTGGAATTTCCCCCCGTGCTCGTTAAGATTCTGCCGGGCTCCCTCCCTCCCCGCCCCGTGCTGCCGGACCCTCCGTGATCCCCTTTTTCATTAATTCATAAAACACCCTCCTTGCGATCAAGGCGCTGATTGCAGAGCCGGAGCTGCTGGAATATCGCGCGTTCCAAGCCCAGCCCGGGCCGGGAAAACGCGGCCTGGCCTCAAATATTCATCCCTTGCCTTGGCCCGGGGTGGGGAGGAGCGGAATGGGGCACTGGGAGCGGGGAGAAGCAAGGAAAAAGGAAAACCATCGTCAAACTGCTGCTCTGAGCCTCTCTGAAGTGCCAGAGGCAGATCCCTCTTTTCCAGCTGGAATGAGGCTTTAACCTGCAGGTCCCGCTGCAGCCCCAACCACCCGGAGCTCTCCCCGAAGTTTAAGATCTCCAAATTCCCCTGGCATTATCCATAAAAAAGATGCTGGCGCCTCACACCGCTGCCTTCCGGGGGATTAATTCGTGTCACCAAATCCAGTGGGAGGAACGGGGACGGTCCGGGCTGGGACCCAGCTCCCGGCTGAGCCACATCCATCACGGCATCCCTGGCAGCCTGGAAATGTTTGCAAAGGCAGGCCCGGGGATTTCTCTTTGGGTTTTTTCACCCATCGCTGGCCGAGGGTGGGAAATGATGGACAACTCGGGAAAATCCCAGGGGATGGGAGTCGGTGGCTCGTGCAGAAAAGCAGGACCCAGGGCGATCCCGGGGAGGGAACGGCGCTGGATTAGATGTCAGGGCAGCTCTGGCACTGAGCGTTAAATATCTTCATGTAATCTTTCCACTTAAACCAATGATTAAACAGATTTAGCAGATGATTAAACAAATAAAGATTAATGAAACAAGCAAAGCAATCAAATCTTTATGGGGGAATAAATGCGTGATCCAAAACAATATTAGGACAAATTGTCTAAAACTAATCGAGGCTGTGCTGCTTTTGTCTAAACAGCGTTTGTTATGTTCGCACTTGGGTGCAATCAAAATATTTGCTCAAACCAGGATGGAACTGAAAATCCAAAACACCATCGAGGATGAAAGGAAAAATAAGGAATGTTTTGCAGGATTCCCTGTGCTCCCAGGCCAAGCTGGCAGCTCCTGTCCGGCCTGGGTGCCCGAGGGGGCCGTGGGATCCCGGGAGAGTTGGGCCGAGGATGGAGAAGATCGGGATGGCCCCGGGAATGGCGAGGGATGGGACAGCCAGAGGGACCCTGGAGCAGCTCCAGCCCCACAGCCACTGCTGCTGGTCCCTCTTTAATTAATTTTATGGGAACTAGAGGATCTCCAAGGTCCCTCCAACCCAGCCCATCCCATAATTCCATGAACTCAGGGCTTTGGTTGCTCCAGCAGCAGCAGCACTGGGGTTTAGAGCTGTAAGTCTTTTTCTTTCATCAATTTTGCATAGGGGAAGATCGTGTTTGCTCTAAATACTTTTGTTTTTAAAGCCTCCTAAATTTTTGAAATGAAAATAACAAGGGGGAGAAAAGAGAAAAGACTTTTCCAGACAAACTGTCAGGAGGCTGCAGCCGCCAACAAACACAAACAGAGCTGTGCTTAATTAGGGGGGAAGGGAGCGAGGTGCCAGATCCAGGCATGGCTGTGCCTGTTCCCGGGCTGCAGCACACGTGGGAACACGGACACCCCGGGGTGTCCCAGGGATGTCTCTGCTGGGGATGGGGTGTCCCAACCTGGATTTCGGCGTTTTCCTCAGCATTGGGATGGTGCTCTTGGACAAAACCACCCCAAGTGGTTCGACTGCTGCCCCTAAAGCTTTCCTGAGGAAATGGGGTGGCCACTTAACACTAATGCACGTCGTTGTTTCCAAAAATAGTGGGGTGGGATGGGGGGAATTCCTCATTTTCCAGGGATAAATCAGGTCCCTCCCTCTGGGCCAGACCCGAAGCTAAGGGCAGAAACAGCCTCACCTCCCACGCCTTTGGCCTCCTGAGGTGGAGGTGAACACCCCTGCTGGGTGGGGGTCAGGGAATCGCAGGAGAATGGGATTGTTTCAGTTGGAAAAGCCCCCGGGGGGGGTGTCAGGGAATCACAGGATCATGGAATTGTTTCCGTTGGAAAAGCCCTCGGAGACCATCAAGTCCAACCATTCCCAAGGCTTCAATAACCCATGTCCCCAAGGGCCACATCCACAGGGCTTTAAATCCCTGCAGGAATGGGGACTCCCCCCTTGCCCTGGACACTGCCAGGCCCCCTGTCCCTGTCCTCCTGTCCCCTCTGTCCCCCCAGGTGGAACGGGGCTGTCCATGGCAGGGCACAGCAGCAATTCCAGCGGGAATTCTGCCCCATCCCCTGCGGCAGGGCGAGGGCAGGAGCAGGTGCTGGATGCCATGGGCACGGGGGATCTCCAGCAGCTTTGGCCCCTGTGCCACACCCGGCAGCCCCAGCCCAGCCCCTGTCACTGTCCCCCGTGGCCCGGGGGTCCCCACAGCCCCCGGTGCTCCCACTTCCAATGGGAATTCTGGAGCTGAGCCGCTACCGGGGCTCTGCTTCGGCACACAGAGCAGATTTGCATCCAGCAGCTGCAGCAGGAGAATCCAGCAAATCCATGACATGAATTCCAAGTCTCCCTCCCTCAAGGAAAGGCTGGAGCCAGCTCAGCATCCCTCCTCTCTCCCCCCTCGTTCTTT